>VDFB02115261.1:0-20974 GCA_007258455.2 Sequoia sempervirens | reverse complement strand
AAAATGGGAGTCCCTTTTGGAGGAAGATGGAAAGTCAACAGTCATTTTCAATTCTTTAAAAGCAGGCCATTGCTCATTCATTTATCATCTTTGGAAAATTATATCGAAATATTGTTGGATTGAATTCAGAACCCGACTAAGGGGAAGCTTAATAATTCTACTCCATTCTTCGGGCCTGAAACTATGGTTCCCTAGATGGTTGATTGAGAGTGTGCTTCATCGAGAAGTACATAATTGAGCTTCATTGCAAGAGATATTGAAGAATTTGGTAATATTTCCCATTTTTGTGTTGCTGGTTCAACAATGGTTGAAGTAGAATTTCATTTACAGCTCTTTGAATAAATTTTATTTGGTTTGGGTATTGATTCAATACTTTCCTATGCTCATGGCGACCCTCTTGCTACATTATCAGATTTTATTTTGAAGTTTGTGATTTTATCTAGTGAGGTCACCCTCTTCTAGGGCCGTACCATTTCTTTGAGCTAGCATTGGGATTTGTGCCCTTCATTTGGTGGCTTCTCTGCAAGGTATTTCTCATGTGTGCAAGTCGCTTTGATTCTTGTGGTTAATTGCTTCCAATTTTAGGTGATTTGGTGAAGATTTGTGGGAGTTATTTAACATTTAGAAGTTTGCATAGCTGTTGGTTTGAGAAACATAGTTTGTTGGTTTGTAAATCAGACCTGGTATGGTCCTTTTCATGCCATATTCCTTTGGTTTCCAATTCATCATTGTAATCAGAAATATAGTAAAGTTATTGCAGCTATTTTGGAGCAAATTTCTAATGATATTCATTGTAATAACATCATTGTAAATGCTGGTAACAGTAGTACTGTCCTAGTTATCCTTATTTCAGCATTTATTTGTGTTTAATTCACAACATCGTAACCCCTGGATGGTTTACCACCAGTGAGGAGAAAATTGATTTTGTATCTTCATCATTCACCCACAATTTAAGTGGCGAATTTCCACTGTTGAGTGGATGCCCGCTAAGCAGATGAATTGTTTTGAATTGTAATGTTTTTTCCCCTCACTGAATAAGTAGTAGCGTGGAAACTCTTGTGGCTAGATCACCGCCTATTTGCATTCAATTGTAATTCAATTTTCAGTAGTTGCTTAGTTTTCGCTGCCATATGCTATCACCTCGCTTTCTAAAAAATCTTGGTGAACATTCTTGGCATTGAGTACATTTAGTTTGATTTCTTTTGGAAGCTAACGCTAATCAATTGGCATAGTGCTGATTTGTGTTGTGAAATTCTTGGAAAAAATCAAGGGGCATATTTCAACCAAGAAGTGTAGAGCCTCATCAAAATATGAAGATTTTATTCATCATTTGTTAATTTTTGGTCAAACTGAGGTCACTACTTTTGAAGAAGCTTGTAATGACAAAGATTGCAAATTTTGGATCGATGCAATGAGAGAGGAGATGGAATCACTGATAACAAATAACACTTGGAACTTAGTGACTCTTCCTGTGTAAGAACCCCTCTTAGATTGGACGATAATTTTATGATTTTTCCATTTGACATATTATCATTTTGTCAAATTGTTTGTATGCAACTATCTGGGGTTTATAGAGGTTTTGTGAACAAAAATAACATATATCGAATCCATAAAAATACCAATCCTTATATATATGCTATTTCAGATATATAAACTCATCCCTTATATAGATAACATTTACAACATTGAAGTTTATGAAAGAACTATGGAAATTCATAACAACAATTATTTCTAAATTCCATACTGAATTTCATAAATGAAGATAAACTCTTTTTACATATACAATAGGAACAAATTCACGATTGCTTGTACACAGACTTTAGATTGCAGGAAATAATGTACTTGCAATTACATATGGGAAATACCCGACAATGTTGATGGCACGACTTTGCTTGATTATTCCTTATTGCTTTGTAGGTTCCCACACCGACGCTACATCTTCTCAAATAATATATATATTATTCCTTTTCCTAGAGGTGGCAGATATTATAGGCTGCAGTATAAAATAATAGTGAAGCTACAGTACATGAAGAGTCCGATAGCAATTATTCCCCATGATTTGGACTCATCTAATATGATCGATTAAATAAGGGAGCACCTCATTTATCGTCCCTTCAGTAATACAGCGATAACAGTAACCTTATCTCCCTCAATAAACATTGGCAACGATCGGCGGCAAGGGATAAAGGCGACCTAAGAGAAATATTCAACCCAATCGATCAGCAATTAATATTTCCCCTCTAACACTTAGCACATTAACCTTCAATGGATACCCGATGATATAATATTTACCATCTGTGACTGTTTATTTTCCACGATATTGGAACAATGATCATATATTTAAATATCAATCCTCGCAGCAGATAGCAAAGATATACGACCCAATGCAGAAAAATATAGATGCCAAAATAATTCATCCAACACATTGAGAATAGGCAATCGACCAACCAACCAATATTAGCTACAAGAGAATGAACATATAATATCAATTTGAATGTTCTCAGACATAACCAAGAAGTATTTTGAATATCTGCAATTAACAATTCTATGCATACACCTGATATGAACCGATCAGAAGAAGATATTAATCCCGCAATATAAATAAATCAATCTTGCAATTTTGTAATAAATTCTTCAAACCCTATATTCTGAAATTTGGTCTTCTAAGAAGACCCAAAAAATTTCCCAATTGATCCTGAAGCCCAAACGCGAAACCTGTATGATTCTAGGTTTTCATCCAAATCCATAGTCTCAAGGGTTTCTCTCCTCATAATAATAATCTTGGCATAATAAGAAATAAGAAATAAGCTCTCGTGTCCTTATTATAACCATTTGGGGAAGCTTCTAGAGCTTAATTCAATTTCCCGCATTTTTTAATTCAAACTTTAAGCTTAGGGAAATAATAAAGTGACTTTATTAAAATACTACTTAAGTAAGCATTAAAGTCACTTAATAAACTTTATTAAATTACTTAAATAATATTGTCCTTATGATTAATTTTGAGGGAAAATATTAAATAATTAAATTAATGACTTTATTACACAATTAAAATCCAAGGTCACATAAAAGGGGACATTACATCCTACAAATCGTAAAGCTTTGAAAAATAGGTGGGTATACAAGTTGAAAGAAGAAGACAGTGGCAAGAAATGATACAGGGCTAGATTAGTGGTCAAAGGATATGAACAACAAGAGAGCATTGATTTCATAGAATTTTTTTCACATGTAAAAATGACTACTATTCGGGCAATGTTGGGATTAGGGAGGAAAGGCTAGAGGTAGAAGAGAAACTAATCGGCTGATGGCGCTAGCTTCCCGCGAACTGGGTTGGGCCGCGAGGGGTTTGCGGCGCCGATTTCGTGTTGGTCTTTATGGGGAGGCCGCACTTCCCCACCTGTGTTTGCCTCTAACCACCGTTCCCTATTGCCTTCTTTTGCTTTTGTTTCTGGTTCTTTATGTGCCCTCCGTTAGGGTTTTGTTCTGCTTTCTTCTATTGCAGAAGCTTCCACTGGGGTGTGTGTGGTGGCAGCCACATCCCCTTACTTATAATGGGAGGAGGTTTCGAATCACTGGCGCCGCTAGTTGGACGATCCAAGTTCTTCGCGACTCGGGCGGTCGGTCTTTCAAAACGGCTCGCGTGGAGTGATGGTGGACGCTCTGCTGCTGCTAAGTTTTAGTGGATTCGACGACACCCGATACGAGCAGCGGCGTAAGTCTCCGGCCGCCCCAATGACTTGCTTATTTCTCAACAAGGAATTAAAGCAGTCATTGTAAAATGAAAGATAGACAAGCACCGAAGTATTTTGCGGCGCCAGACGCCGGTAAGATTCCCGCTAGGGAAGTTTCTTGCGATTCTAGTTTGCTAGGGTTTGGGGAACCAAATTTGGTTTTCATGTTAAATATTTCTGGATGATCCAACGTGGTCTATTCGTCATAATGCTGGAAAATCAAACTATGCAACAAAAAATTATTGAGAAACCTTATTGGAACGTGGGTGGTTGCACCTTCTGGGCCTTTTCCTAGTCTCCGACAGCCATTGCCGAGGAGATCATTGCCCTGTTGAGCCCTAGATGGGTCACTATTAAAAACTTTCCCCCTGAATTCTGGAGGCTAATCCCGCAAATTTTGGCTCCTTTGGGAGTCGTTATAAGGATTGAAGAGGCCAAGGTCACCCTCCCCCATCTGGACGCGCAAGCGTTGGTTTCCTTGTGCCCCGGTGTCGATATGCCGGACAATATTGTCATTAAAGAAGATGTTGGCCAAGTGGTTTTCCCCCTGGAAGTTCTTGGGGGGATTAATGCATGTTTCCTATGCCGAAAAGAAGGGCACATTAGGAAAAATTTCCCCTTGATAAAGAGGAAACCAACCTCCAAACCCCCTAGCAAAACAACTGAGAATAATTCTGGGGAGGTCTCTCGAAGATCTGATACTCCCAAAGACAGTCGGAAGGGCCCCCAACCCAAGCCAAAAATTGACATAGTGAATAATTCTATCCCGAATGCTCATATTATACCTGACGATGTCTCTCGTAAGGAAATCCATCCGTGTGAGGCGACAAACAGTCGGGCAACAATGGCTGATTATCTAGGCCAGCCAACAACCCCGATGAGGAACTCCTTCGCCCTCCTTGCGCAAGCTGAGGTTGGTGATGGCAGGCTGGAAGCTGATACCCAACCGACTGTTGTTGAGGGTATCATATCCACAAGAGGCCTGGCGCTTGAAAATCAACTTACCATGAATGTAGGGCTGGTTGAGAAGCTTAACGCCCAACAGTTGGCCATGAAAAAAATCAGAATGAGGATCCAAGATAACCTGGCTAACAGGTACAACACGAAAGGAACCTTGGTTGACTCCCTAGCCAGTGAGGATGATGGTGGTAATTGGGGTGATCTGCCTGGATGCACTGGAGACACCCTGCTGGTTCCCAACGTCCCCTCTAGTTTGGGTGATGGCTCAACGGTAAACACGTGTGTTAGCCTCGCTGAGTACCCGCAAGGAGCTTTATTCTGTATCAATAATGAAGGTAGATGTGGGGGTGTAGGATCCCAGTCTGAAGGGCTTGCCTCCTTGGCCCCCGGGCAGACCACTGTTTCTACCCCCACCCCCCTCACTGGAGGTGAAATCAACCCCACTCCTCATGAAGTGGGCACTAAGCTTGAAATGACTAAACAAGATTATGCCTGTAATAGCATGACAATTTTCAATAAGGCCTGTGAAGACGAAACTAATAAATTTTTTGTTATTACTAAAAATGAAAATAAAAATCAGGATATCCTAAATAACGGTGAGCCTATAGGAACCATGGAGGATTTTGAGGGGGAGGATTTCACTGGGGGGAAGAAGGTTGCTGCCCCAAAACAAAAAAATGGTCCGGGTAGGCCAAGAAAATACAACAACACTCCCATAGGGGGAAAGAAATTCCAAATCTCCAAGAACAAGAGACGACAAACAAGTACTGTGTTGCAGTCCCCTGTCTCCAAAAAGCTGGAAGTGGAAGATAAGCTTCCCAAGTGCTTTGAAAATTTCAAAAGCGGACAAGAGGAATCCCTGATGATAAATGGCAATGATAGTTAATTGTACTTCATGGAATGTCAGGGGGTTGGAATCCCCTGACAGAAAGTACATTGTTAGAAGGTTTCTTAATATGGATAAAGAAAAAGATTTTGTTCTGCTTCAAGAAACTAAAGCCACTGGCTTCTCTCTTGAAACTAACCTGCGGGTTATTTGGAAGGACTCCAAGTTTTTCACTACTTCCCATGAAAAGGGGAGGGGAGGAGCTGCCATCCTTGTTTCTAATCAATGGTCTCAATGGATTACTAATCACAGTTCTTCCCCCTGTAATAGGCTGGTTTGGGTCAAGATTGAAAGGGAAGGCTTGGTTTTTGGGGTTTGCTCAGTATATGCTCCCAATGACCACAAAGATAGGATCAGACTCTGGCAATGGATGACCTGTTTGCAAGGGATTCCATGGCTTGTAGGAGGGGACTTCAACATGGTGGAGAGGATGGAGGATAAGTGGGGGGAGTTGATATGTCCTAGAAAGGAGACAAAAAGCACTTTTGGCTTCATATTAAGAACAAGCTGGGGCTTTTTGACCCCTTGGAGGGAAACAAAAAGGATTCAAAAGGGATCTGGTACACCTAGTGCAATGCCCAAAAAGGGGGCAACGGGATCTACTGCAGACTTGATAGAATATATGTTAGTAAAGAATTCTTCTCTTTCAGGCATTGTAAGGATGGACCAATGGTACAGGTCTGTCCTTTCACGCTCTCTGATCATCATCCGATTAAGGCTAGTATTTCGGCATCCTTTGGGGGCATGGAAGAGTCAAGGAGAAAAGATGGTTTCATTCTTAACACTGAGTTGCTGAAAGACCCTGATTGCCAGGATGCTATTGCCTCTTTGAGAGAGATCAATAAGTGGATGCTAAAGAATCACTCCCATTTAGAGAGATGGAATCAAAATGTGGAGGGATGGAGGAAGCTCTTCCAAACTATCGGCAAAAAGAAAGCTTTGGACAGAAGGAAAGAGGAAAGGGACCTCCAAGACAAAATCTTTGACGCTGAGTCTAGATTGCAAAGAAACCCGAGTGATGTGCTGCTGTGCGAGGATCTGATTACTGCTAAAGACAGATTAAGGAGGCTTCAAAATCACAAAGTTCAAGGGCAGAAAATTAGAGCCAAGCTGAATTGGTTAAAGTGCGGGGACAAGGGCTCCAAGTTTTTCTTCAATTACCTGAAGGAAAAGAACTTAAAGGAGAAAATTGGCCAAATTTGGGATGGTACCCAAATGCTCTCATCTCAGGAAGAAGTTCTTGAGCAGTTCCATTCCTTCTATAAGGTTCTCTTCTCCTCGGAGGATGGTGGTGTGGCTGCCTTGCAGGCGAGGGGGCTCATCAAAGGCCTCATTCCTAAAAAGATTGCTGAGGAGGATGTGGTCAAGCTTGAGGCTGATTTAACGAAAGAGGAAATTAGAAAGGCAATCTTTTCTATGAGCAATGACAAGTCCCCTGGTTGTGACGGGCTTCCTGTTGAGTTTTTTAAAACCTTTGAAGATTGGATTTGCGAGGACCTGCTGCAAGTCTACAAGGAGGCGCTGGACAAGGGCTCTTTAGGGAAGGAGATTAACAGGGGGATCATCAAGCTACTCCCAAAAGGGGGAGACAAATCCTTAGTTAAGAACTGGAGACCCATCACCTTATTAAATGTCACTTATAAGATTTTGGCTAAGGTTATTGCCCTAAGGCTTGCCAACATTCTTCCAAAGTTTATAACCAACACTCAAACGGGCTTCATAAAAGGGTGGTATATTCTGGAAAACTTGATCACAAGTTGGGAGGCTCTCGAATGGGCCAAACAGTCCAACCAAGATTCGGCCATGCTACTGTTGGATTTTGAGAAAGCTTATGACAGAGTGGAGTGGGAGTTCCTAAGGGTTGTTCTCCAAGCGTTTGGCTTCCCTGTGAAGTTTTGCAGTATGGTGAATACCTTGTTGAAGGATGCCTCGGCCAAAGTTGATGTTAATGGCAGGTTGTCAGAGGAAATAATGTTGGAGAGATCAATTCGACAAGGTTGCCCCCTCGCCCCGGCCCTCTTCGTGATTGCTTCTGATGCTCTGTCATACCTGCTAAAAGATAATTCCTTTTCCCCCAAGATCAGAGCTACCTAATAACAGTGACCTCACTAATGTGTAATTCGTTGATGATACTTCATTCTTTGTGGAAATGAATCAGAGGAATTTGGAATCTTTAATGGTGAAGCTTGATTTGTTCTGTCAGGCTTCTGGGGCCAAGCTGTCCAAAGCTAAGTCCATCTTCCTTGGCTGGAAAGAAAATCCTCTGGAGTGGTTGAACAGGTTTGGCTTCCAATGGGGAGGACCCAACAAGCTGGTCAGGTACCTAGGAATCCCTTTTGCTGTCAATCCCAATCTCAAAGAGATGTGGAATTGGATTAGAGGTAAAATGGATAGGAAGCTTGAGAGCTAGAACAGGAGATATCTCTCTCTTGCAGGAAGAATCCAAGTGTGTCAGAAAATTCTTGCTTCATACAGCATTTATTTCGCTTCTGTGTGGTTCTTTTGTAGCTACCAAGTGAACGAAATTCAAAAGAAGATAAGGGGATTCCTTTGGTCTGATGGCAAGGGTAAAAGAAAGAGGCACTCGGTGAAGTGGGACTGGTGTTGCCTCAGTAAACATCAAGGGGGTATTGGCTTGAAAGACTTAAAAGCTCAAGGTATAGCACTTGCTGCCAAGTGGATCCTTAAGTCCCTGAGTGGTAATGAACCCTGGAAAATTCTGGTGAGAAACAACATTCAAACGGCGGTTCCGAAGAAAGCCAAATCTTGGAAACTCCTTCCCCTAAGTGACATTCTCCTCAGCAAATGCCCCATGGTCCCTGCTGGTTCACCGGTATTCAGGAGTATCTGGAGGGCGTGGGAGCTTACTAAGCATAAAGTTAAGTTAAGGAATTATAACATAATTTTGAAAAATAACCAGAAGTGTCATTCCTCTGGATCTGTGTGGTGGAATCTTGAGCATAATAACAAGGCTCTTGCTCTGCTTCAAGGGTGTTCTGCCAAAGCGTGGAATGCTAAAGGTATCAGAACCTTTGGAGATATTCTCGCTAGGGGTAGTTTAAAAACTTGGAATGAGCTGTGCCTAGAGTTCAACATTCCAAGCTCCAACTCCAGAACCTTCTCCACCATTCAGGAAGCCTGCAATGGTGCAGTTTTGCCGATGGCTTCGGGTGAAATGGTCAACATTGCCAAGGATTTCATTTGGCAAGATGGCACCATTGCTGGTAATGTGAAAGCCAAAACAATTTACAATGACCTTACGAGCAGCACCATTATGATGGACCATATTAACTCCTGTTGGGGTATGTCCGTGGACATTAAGAAGTTTCAGAATATTTTTTCTTTTGTCTGGCATAGTTCCATGGAGCCTAAAAAGGCTTCCTTCAGATGGCTTGTTCTTTTACAGAGGATTCCGTTTAAAACTAACTCTAATGATGTTGAAATTTGCAGCATATGTAGAGTCCCGGAGTCGGTTAAGCACATTCTTTTCGAGTGTTTCTATGCTCAGGAAATCTGGAGCATGTTTTGTTACAATTTAAATTTCTGGTTTGATAATGGTACTGCTCGTTGGAACAATGTGTTGTTTCCAGATTCTAAGATTAATAAAAAGTACATGATTTTTTGGTACATACTTACTAACGAAGTTATGTGGCACATTTGGAAAATGAGAAATGAAAGCAAATTTAAGGGGTCCAAGAGGGAACTTACTGAGTTTAATAAAAAACTCACATTTCTTAATATTTCTTGGCAGGTCTCGGTGAACATGGAGAACTTTCTGGGCGATTTGCAGTCTAAAAAGGACCGAAGGAGTTGTGGCCAGATGCATCAGCCTTATGGTGAAGCATCTGAATTTTTCTGTAGAACCCTCGATGAGTTTCAAAGGCATGTTAAGGATGGGATCAGGCAAGAATAATTCCAAGAAGATGTTTTCTTCAGATCAGACGCCTGAGGCAGAACAGGGTTTTGTCACTATGGAGATTGTGGTGATTCAGAGGCATCCAAATCTGGAGTTCTTTTTGAGAGCGTTGGAGGCAGTCAAAAAGAGATCATTAATCAGGTGGCTGCTGAGAAAGATGATTGTGAACTTTGAGACATTAGAGGTCTTCTCTTGTGATGAGAGAGAGGCTATTCAAACCTTGACCAATTGGGAAATGACCCTTCTAAGCATGAAGTCTACAACAAATAACAGCAGGGTAGGGGTTTGGAGGTTACTGGAGCAGCAGCAGCTTAGTTGGAATTTGAATCATTAGCAGCTTTAAAGAAAGGAGGCCAATCCGCACTCTACCATGAGCTCAGAAACCCTTCTATCAGATGATGAACATATTGCAGCAAAAGTCTTCATGGGATGGAAGAACACAGAGGCCGGCAAGGACAACAGGTTGTTTTCAGCAAATATGTTGATATCTAAACAGCAAGTATGTTGGGTGATTTGCTGGCGCTATCTGTTGGTGAATTGCTTCCATGTAAACAGTATGGAAGTTTACAAATACTGTTCAGGTTGTTGTCAGTAAATATGACGTTATGTAAAAGTTGAAAACTTGTAAACTGATAGTCTTATGGGCAAGTGTAGTGACAGGTTGATACTCTGCTGGTAATTTAGATGCAGTATAACAGGTGTACAGGTTCGGTATGCAGAATGATGTAATCCTACTTTTGTTTCAACTATTTCTAATACAAAAAAATGTTGGGATTAGGTGTTATTTATCATCTTGAATTGCAGCAACTCGATGTCACGACCACATTTATACATGGTGATCTGGGAGAAGAGTTATATATGCAACAATAGTGATAGCCCTTTCAAAATTTTGTGGTTCAATATTGCATTTCAAGGCTTTGACCTTCTAGTTCACTGGTTCAGGTTATGGTTTAGGGTTTATTTTCCATCTATTCCAAAAACCTAGCCTTTACTTTTCTTGCATTATGTTTTGCAGTTGACCTATTATGCAGGTTCTTGGTTGCCCAGGTCATATCTTTTGTCCATCACTCTCATCTTGTTCACCGGCCCCTTTTCCTAATGGTTTCCCATTGCATTGCATGTTGCAGAAGGCTTTTTCAGTTTGATGGAGAGTATAGTGATTGTGTGATGGCCTTCTTTCTTCATCACATGTCGTTGTAGTGAGTCTTCTATTTCCAATCGCTTCAGTGATGAGCGATAGGGTAGACGGTGGCGGTATCTAAGTTTGGTGCAAAGCGATCAACGGCTACAATAGCATGTCGTGGATTGTCAAGCAGTGGTGATCTATGCCCTTCTCCGCCAGCACGCGAGGGACCCACCAAAGCTTTTCATCAACTTGTGAAGGAGTGGGGAGGCGCCAAATGGTGTAGTTTGAGCCATCTAGAAGGTGTTATGGGTCTATGAGGCATCTATTGAAGTGATTGAATGGCCAAGATGCATAGTATTGGATGCATAGGTGAGGATGGAGCCGGTGAAAATGCATTTTATGGCCCGGTAAGAACAGAATATTGAGCCAGCCTGGGTCAAACAATTTCAATTGCGGGTAGATGCAAGGAGAAGAGGTGGGAAGGTAATAAGCAAGGGGCATACTTCAAGTGTGAATTTGCTATTGATCTAAAGGTTCGATTGGTGCCAAGTGTCGAATTGAAATTCCATGTAGAAGTTCCTCTCCTCATTAAAAAGTAACTTATATTCCTTTTGCAGGGGGTTTTCGAGCTTGCAAATTGGTCTCACAGAGGTATTTTGTAACAAGTCTAGACAATAAAATATGAGTATTTTAGGTTCTCTGAGTTCTTCAAGTCCTGTAATGGTGAATATAATCACAACACTGTCATTTTTTAATACAAATGGCAAGATATTTGAGGCTAGTTTTCTCCACTGTAGACATTGCATAAAATTTGAATATAAGTAATCAAGGATTCCTGTTATTCATCTTCTTGTCTTTCCCTAAATGTTTGTTCACTGGTATTACTCTTATTCAAGGAATGAGTTAAATTGTATTAATATGAACAAATTTTTATGCAATTATATGCCAAGATCACTAAGTATTATTGGTTAAGTCTTTGGTATTGATGGTGTAAGGCATCATTGATAGGCATAGTTATGATAGAATGAATGTTGTGAAGTATTTTCAATTACATGGTGTAAAGCCTTCCACCCTAGGATATGGCACTGGTCTTTTAATGTTGCACTCTCCTAGGATCTTCTATAGCATCTACATTCAAAACAAATTTAATTTCTTACTTCAATGTGAAAGTGTGTTGAGCTTAATGTATAACATTTCTCATATTTAAGTTAGACATTACCATGAAGGTCAACCAAATCTTTAGGGTATTATGTCTATTAAACAATTAAAGGAGAATTATTTGTTATTTATAGTGTATCTGATACTTTATTTCAAGAGTATCTTGAACTACACTATAGGGATCACCCTCCTAGGTTTCACAGAGCCCAAAGTGTAGGGGAGAAAGGTTTCATATCAACATCCTATTTGTTGGCCACTGATTTTGAAGTTCTTGAGCATAAGGCTTGGCACACCTTTAGAGGATTGTCAAGGTTTTGCTGAAAAAAAACCCAACAGATTGGACACTCTACTGGGGACATCAAATGAGTATCCATTTGGAAAGAGTAAAAAAATTGGTGAATCTGAACATCTGGTTTAGATATTGAAGTTTTTTGACCTAAAAGGGGTTTTGTTGCAGCAGATTTCAAAAAATTTATGCGTGACTTTGTTGTTGGAGAAGACCCTGAATGAAATTCAACTTTGAAAAAGCTTCATATTGCTTGAAGTTCAGTCCTCTGTGAAGAGAGGTGGTGACTTGATCAAAAGAACCTAATGAAGATGTGAAGAAAGTTTCAAATCTACAAAGAATTCCAGACATGAAGGAAAATTTACAGTAGTTGCAACATATCTAGGTATTTTTATGCTTTGGTTTTCATGAAGAATAGGTCTATGTATGAAGACCATGATTGAAAGTCCTAGAAAAATTTGGTTCCCTTATTCAGTGAAAATAAGCACTACAAGAAAGGGATAAAGGGATATTAAGAATTAAATAGTTGTAGAGGGAATAAGTTTTATTTGCAAAAATGTATGATTGTTCTGGTTCTCCCTCTACAAGCTTTAATGTCATTCCTAAAACACAGTCATGTCCTCAAAGAAAGATGTTCACTAGTGAAAGATATAACCCTTTGGATTTAGTAAAATTCAGGGTTATCCACACTTTATCTCAAGAAGAATTAATGAATAGTTGCCTAAGTTTAGAGGATATCTCAAAGAGTCAGCATCACAACATTTACAGAATTTCATTGATTTGATGAAAGATGTCAAATAGAAGAAAATGATGCTATCATGAAGTTTTTTGTGAGAACTTTAGAAAATGTTGTTGAATATAGGTTTTCTAACCTACCACTACATTCCATATGTTCATGGAAAGAGCTCAAAATATTTTTCATTGATCAGTTTGATGGAATATCAATAGACAATGAATTCCTATTTGAGGATAGAAATCTGCATATCCATGAAGAGTTTGAAGAGCAGTCTGAAAGTAAAGTTGAATCCTTTATATTTTTATGATAGATTCATGGAAATTCTATTTTCTATACTAGTATTAAATAGACCTGATGAATTAGTATGTATTGATGTTTTTTATGAAGGACTTGAGCCAGGTCTGAGTACCATGCCAACTGATTGGAAGCCCCCTAACCTTAAGTGCATATATCAATGGATTTTAGTGATTGAAGAAATAATAGAGTAGCTTGGAAGTGGTTTCCTAACTAAACTATGTGATGGTACTTTTCCCATAATTCATCAAATAGATCTGGATGGTATAGAAGAAGACAATGATAATGCATCTTGTAGTGGTGAGGATTTTTTTTTTGAACAACCTATGGAGAAAATATATCCAGATGAAGATTACAACCATATTAGTCAAGATGTAAGACATGATGAGATGAATGAAACATGTGAAGTCATGCCTTCTATTGAATTTGAAAACACAAAAGTAGAGAGCCAATTTTCTATACTAGATGAAGGTTGCAATGATGCAGATGATATTGAAAGCACATTCTCCTTCATTGACAAGGAGAAAAGATGTTATGATGAATCATTTGGGTCAGGTGCATTGATCGCATTTGAAAATGCAATAGAAGTTGAGGATCTATTTTTGGATCATTGCAACGAGTATGTTGATTCTGAAGTTTGAAGTCTTCATGAATCATTTGGGTCAGGTGCATTGATCACATTTGAAAATACAATAGAAGTGGAAGATCTATTTTTGGATCATTGCACTGAGTATGTTGATTCTAAAGTTTCAAGTCTTCATGATGACAACATTAGTGTTGCAGATGTAAATATGCAACCAGCTGAAAAACATTCTTGTCTAGGTGATCAAAGGCATTACAATACTATTGGCAGCCCTAGTGATTGTGATCCCTCTCAAGAAGATGAGGTAGAATTAATCTCCCTAAGTGCAAAGTGTTTGAATAAAGATGATGACAATATTTTTCAAAGCTCACAATTGCATGATGATATTATGAAAATCTATGATAGTGATGATAATTTCTTGAATGATCATCTCAGTTCAAATTGTGTTGATGATATTAGATTTTCAGAACCTTGTATGGAGAGGCTAGCTACTGAAAACCGAGGTGATTTGAATATCCTCTCTTCAAGGAATGAGTATGATGTTGTGAAGAACAATGGGACTCCAAATTCTCTTAGACAAGAGCATGACAAGGGATATCAATTGAACATATTTTTTGAAGAGGAGATATGTGATCAACAATGCTATGGTATACTTAGTCATATTAATTCTACAAGTATTGAGTGTGGCATTGATGTAAGTCTTCATCGTGATGAGACAAAGGAGTTTGTTGATCCAAGTAATACTCTTCGGATTAGCAACATATCAAATGCAAATGACAGAGTGTGTAATGATTTTCAGTTGGAGAAATCATTTGTGAGAAGCTTCAATAAAGAAATAAATGATGATTTTTAGTTTGATAGTGAGGAATATGACCTTGTTGATTATTGCAGTAGTATGGACAAAGAAAAGGGTATATGTGCAAGAGACACATTAGATGAATTAGTTCAAGAAGCTGATTCTATAGAGCATGCATATGTGGGTGATGTGAATGATGAAAAAGGAACTCCCTTCTTGTTTGATATGTCACCTTCTTCCATTCCTTTTTCTGGTATTGAAGTTATTACTAATTATTTACATGAGAATAGCATGGGTGAAGTTGTACATGAAAGTGAAAATATAGAGATAAATGTTGGTACAGTTGATGAATCTTTTTATGCTGAAGTTGCACTTGAAGAATGTGATTGTGTTTATCACATTGATGCATATGAGGACCTTCTTTTTGGGTGTGCAACCTATGGTCTTCCTCATGAGTAGTATGTTTCAAATATTCATGTTGATGCAGTAGGAGGTAATGTTGAGTGTGATACTTCTTGCAACAGTAAATGTGCTTTGAACAGTCACTGTGAGGAATTTGTTGCAAAGGTAAATTCAGAGTCATTTGAGCTTGCACTTGAAGCTTTCTATATAGAGTTGTGTGATAATCTGGAGAATGTTGATGACCTTGTCTTTGAACCTGAGTTGGAAAACATTGTTTGTGTATGGGATGCTAACATTTCTTTTGAATGCCATGATTTGAACGACGATGAAGGTATTATGGGTGTTGATAAATCTTGTTTTCATATTCTTGAGGCATATAATAATGTGGCTGAGTTGTGTTGTTTGGATGGAGATAAACTTGCTTGTGATGCAATTCAGTTGAAGGAGATACATTTATGTGAACATTTTGTGTTTACTACACAAGAGGATTGCATACCATATGTAAGACATGACATTTTTATTCAGCCTAATCATTATGAGGATTTCAGATTTCATGTGCAGATGAATGATGAGAAGTTTCATAGTGACCCTTTTCAAACACACTATGAATTTCTCCACTTTCTAGTCCAATTTGACAAAAAAATGATCGTGTATGACAATGATCTTGTGGATGAGGGATATCACACCAGGTGTAAGTTTACTCCATTTAAAGGGTGTGACATATGCATGCCAAATGTTGGTGGATTTCAGTGGTGTCTGATTTCCACTATCAGATTGACAGTGTTAATGGAGACATTGGAAAGTACAATGATGTGGTTAAGCATGCCAATGGTGATTGTGGTTTTCAGATTTACAATGGCAATGTTTTCAGATTTGGCTTAGTCTAGAAAACAAAGAACAGTGTGTTTGACAAAGGCAAACATTTGTTCTTCTTTTCATTTGATGGCTTGGGGCCATCAAATGAGGTTTGAAAAATTGAATTGTGGAGAACGTTGTAGGGTGCCTGATGGATTTGGCACTCAATCTACTCTTCTAGTAGATGTCTGAGATCTTGCCATTCCTGCAAGGGGCATGCGTCCCCAAGCATAGGCCACTAATAGCCCTTTCAAAATTTTGTGGTTCAATATTGCATTTCAAGGCTTTGACCTTCTGGTTCACTGGTTCAGATTATGGTTTAGGGTTTATTTTCCATCTATTCGAAAAACCTAGCCTTTGCTTTTCTTGCACTATGTTTTGCAGTTGACTTGTTGTGTAGGTTCCCTATTGCCTAGGTAATATCTTTTGTCCATCACTCTCATCTCGTTCACTAACCCCTTTGCTTAGTGGTTTCCCATTGCATCGTATGTTGCAAAAGGCCTTTTCAGTTTGATGGAGAGTATAGCAATGGTGTGATGGCCTTCTTTCTTCATCGCCTGTTGTTGTAGTGAGTATTCTATTTCCAATTGCTTCAGTGATGAGCGATAGGCTAGACAATGATGGTATCTAAGTGTGGTGCAAAGGGATCAACGGCTACGGTGGCATGTCGTGGATTTTCAAGCGGTGGTGATCTATGCCCTTCCCCGCCAGCTCGCAGGGGACCTGCCAGAGCTTTTCATCAACTCGCGGGGGAGCAGGGAGGCGCCAAATGGCACAATTTTAGTCATCTAGAAGGTGTTATGAGTCTATGAGGCATCTATCGAAGTGATCCAATGGCCAGGATGCACAATATTGGATGCACAGGTGACGATGGAGCTAATGAAAATGGGCTTTACGGCCCAATAAGAACAGAATATTGAGCCAACATGGGTTAAACAATTTCAGTTATAGGTAGGGGAAAGTAGAAGAGGTGGGAAGGTAATGAGCAAGGGGCATTCTTCAAGTGCAAATTTGTTATTGATCTGAAGGTTTGATTGGTGCCAAGTGTCGAATTGAAATTCCATCTAGAAGTTCCTTTCCTCTTTAAAATTAATTTCTATTCCTTTTGCAAGGGGGTTTTTGGGCTTGGTGATTGGTCTCACGGAGGCATTTTGTAACAAGTCTGGACAATAAAATATGAGTCTATTTTAGGTTCTCTAGGTTCTTCAAGCCCTGTAATGGTGAATATAATCACAACACTGTCATTTTTTAATACAAATGGCAAGATATTCGAGGCCAATTTTCTCCACTGTAGACATTGCATAAATTTTGAATATAAGTAATCAAGGATTCCTGTTATTCATCTTCTTGTCTTTCCTTGAATGTTTGTTCACTATTATTACTCTTATTCAAGGAATGAGTTAAATTGTATTAACATGAACGAAGGTTTATGCAATTGTATGCCAGTATCACTAAGTATTACTGTTTAAGTCTCTGCTATTAATGGTGTAAGGCATCCTTGATAGGCATAGTTATGAAATAATGAATGTTGTGAAGTATTTTCAATTACATGGTTTAAAGTCCTCCACCCTAGGATATGGCATTGGTCTTTTAATGTTCTAGTCTCCTGAGATCTTTTGTAGCATTTACATTCAAAACAAATTTAATTTCCTATTTTAGTGTGAAAGTATGTTGAACTTAATGTATAATATTTCTCATGTTTAAGTTAGACATTACCATGAAGGTCAGCCAAATCTTTAGGGTATTATGTCTATTAAACAATTAAAGGAGAATTATTTGTGATTTACAATGTATCTAATACTTTAATTCAAGAGTATCTTGAATTACACTGTAGGGATCACCCTCCTGGGTTTCACAAAGCCCGAAATGCAGGGGAGAAAGGTTTCATATCAATCTCCCATTCGTTGGCCACTAATCTTGAAGTTCTTGAGCATAAGGCTTGGCACACCTTTAGAGGATTGTCGAGGTTTTGCTGAAAAAAAAAACCAACACCTTACTCCTCTATTGTTGGGATTCTTATGTATGAAATGGTCTAAACAAGACCCAACATTGCTCATGTAATGGGAGTGGTCAGCAGGTATATGAGTAATCCTGAGAAGATTCATTGGCAAGTAGTGAAGTGGATTTTGAGATATCTAAAGGGAACTTCACATCATGTTTTGATATTTAAAGAAAAAGAGCCTCAGCTGCAAGGTTTTGTTGATTCTAATATGACTGGTGACTTGGACAAAAGGTGATCTACCAT
Organism: Sequoia sempervirens; assembly: GCA_007258455.2. Classification (NCBI taxonomy): domain Eukaryota; kingdom Viridiplantae; phylum Streptophyta; class Pinopsida; order Cupressales; family Cupressaceae; genus Sequoia; species Sequoia sempervirens. The sequence goes on along the minus strand of VDFB02115261.1, from coordinate 3,003 downwards.
TGGTTATGTTTTCACATTTGTAAAGGCAGCAATCAGTTGGCTTTCTAAATTGCAACAAGAGGTAGCACTCTCTACTATAGAAGTGGAATACATTGCTCTCACTGAAGGTGCTAAGAAAATGTTATAGTTGTAATGTTTATTCGGTGAATTGGGTTGTAAATAGCAAGTCTTCACCTTGTATAGTGACAGAAATAGTGCTATACATCTAGCCAAAAATGCTGCCTTTCACAATAGAACAAAGCACATAGAGCTGAGATACCATTTCATCCGGAGTTTTCTTGAAGAGGGCAAGCTGAAGTTGGGAAAGGTACATACTAGTGTAAATTCTGCCAATGCACTTACGAAGGTAGTCACAAAGGAGAAGCTTGGGTTTTGCAAAGCTTCTCTTGGCCTTGTCAAGATGTGACAATAAGCCTGGAAAACTGGGGATATCTCTGAGTGTGTTTACTTGCAGCAATGGTTTGGACTTCAAGTGAGATCGTTGTGTGTGAAGTCCGACGGTGTCCAACCATTTGTCTTCCTTTGCCTCTTCATCTACATTTGCTGTCTCTTCATGTTTTTGGAGACATTTAAATAACTTTTGGATAATGTAATTTGGCAAGCTGCTGTAGCAAAGATAATAAAAATAGAGATTAACCTGCCTTTCCCATGGATGTAGCCATACTTTGGTGAACCACGTAATTTGTTTTTTCCATGTAAACTCCATTGTGTATTTTCTATTATTTCTTTTTGCTGTTCTGTTTTTATCACTGTTTTTAAATTGCTCAACTAATTGTGTTCTAAAATCCACGCAACTGCATCCAGGTCTTGTATTATTCTTTGTAAAAAACAGTTCCCTTTTTTGGCAAGGATATCTTATGTTGTTCTTTATGCATCCTGTTCTGTTCGAGAGAGTCCTGTAGACTGCTGTAGTATTCTGGAAGCTGCCAGCACCTATTCTTCCTCTCTAACTATTGTTTTTTGTTCAGTCTTCTGAGTGGTGCTTCTCCTGTTGTAGTAAAACAAAATTAAACAACAGAGATTACAGTTCTGATAACAATCTGTTGGAATAAAACCCAAACTAGACAAGAATGGAGATCAATGAAGGAAGAACAAGATTCATAAAAACAGAAAAAACTATATTTTTTATTTATAAAAAATTATCTTTTACAATAAAAATTATCATGCTAATCACACAATTTTTTTGGAGCTGCTATGTGCATGCCTATAGCTACTGCTGTTGCACTTCTTCCTCTTCTGCTGTTCTGTTCTTCCTCTTTTGCTGCTCTGTTTTTCCTCTGCTGCTGCTGCTTTCTTTCTCAACACTTTGTCTTTTGCCTACTGTTCTCTTCTCATTTTCTTTTTTATTTTTCTTCTACTTTTCAAATTTACCTACCAACATTTAATTTCCCTCTAAATTTACCTTTTGTTCAAAATCTTCAAAATTGTACGTCAGAAAGAGAGTCTCCATGGTTACAAGAGAAATGTAGGTTACGAGATCCAAGAGATCTTGGTTAGGTGTAAGGTACATTCCAGAGATTTAATACTCCCACTCAAGATTATTAATTCCAACATCTCCCATGATGTTTGAGATGGAAACATATTTTAAAATAATAAAGGTCTGAGGCTTTCCCTTCTGTTTATCTCTGCATACTTACCTGGATTGGTATGTATGATTTCTGAAGATTAATGTCATTCTGAGCAGCATTATTACAAAATAGAAAACACTATGAGAGCACTGTAATGTCTGTACTAGTTGGCACTTTATTTTAGATAGTTTTTAATGAATCAATAATTTTGATTGCTGCAGAAATGTGGTGCTTTATGTTAAATGTTGTCAACAGTTGCATGATATAAAATCCTCTGATTTTTTAAATTAATGTTTACATTAGAAAACTTTGTGTTTCTGCAACTGGTTTCTCTTTCAAAACCAGCACAGTGATATTCAAATTGTCATCACCTTTGTGAAGATAGAATTATTCCTATGTTACTAAATTCACCTAGACATTCATACTTACCGAACCACCCAACCCACCAACATTTTTACTAATTTTTTTTCACATTATACTATATCTAGATCTCTGCAAAATACTGCTTTTTACAGGTTGACATTTTCAATATTTATTTACTCATACATCCAACATAAAAAATAGCTAGAGAAGGGTTTACCTTACCTAAAAGAAAGGCCTGCATCTTGGATACTGTCTTATATCAAGTCATAGATTACCATCAAATTTTACCAACATAAATGTTGAATGGGGTAGTCAAATTGTACTTGGACACTATCTTATAATCTAGTTTTTCACAACAAATCTAGAGATATAAGCAATTCAAAACTGCAATACACCACACATAGTCAATATGAAAGGCATCTGATCAAATGTCTACTTCTTCTAAGTTTATGTGGTATGAGACACTTGTCTTTTAAGTTCTGACTGATCCCTCTTATTTAAAGCACTCTGTCCAAAGAATACATTGTGTCTCAATCTTCTAGAGCTCTGGATACCTAACTGCAAAAAATAACTTTAGGGTTCAAATCCATTTAAAAAAATATTGTTTGAATATAAAAAATAAATAAATGCTTCCGTTATATATATAAAATTTAGAATCTTGAAATGATAACCACTCTCCTTTTAACATTACGTTCATTCGAACATTAACAGTGACTTTGTACAAAAAAATGGATACTCAACAAACAAATTTTATTCCTTGATTTCATTGATCCCAAGTCCAGGAGTTGTTATTATGTAATCAATATGCGGTAATAACAGGCCTATGTTCTGATACCATATCAGTAAATATAAGTGATTGTACAATAATGTCAAATAATACTAAGGAGATTGGAGAGAGTGGCATTATAATAAGAAGAGAAGCAAGCGATCTTACATGATGTGGCTAGCTTGAGGCAGCCAAATTTGTGCTTCAAACAGAAACTACTAACCCTAAACAATTTTGAAATATAATTTGTACCAACAAGAATGGAATTAAGGTCGTTGAAATTTTGAATCTCCTTGTCATCAACCA
>VDFB02115260.1:0-13767 GCA_007258455.2 Sequoia sempervirens | reverse complement strand
TTTATTAAATGTCCTGAAAGCCAGCCACAGGCTTGCCAGAAGAAAAAGTCAGAATGCGCCCGACTCCGGCCACAGGAACAAAAATCTCAGAGGAAAGTGCTGCCGTATAATCTGCAAAATTAATAACCTGTATATCTTCCCCATACCCCTCTACCAAAAGCAGGTAAACCATGAATTTGACTGCTGGGATTGACTTTGCAAAAGAATGAAAAGGTACGGACCTAAAGGATCCACTTGCTTGAGGTTTTTTTGGAGACAAAAAAGAGACCTATGTGCACAGTGATTGAGATTCTAAAACTAGCCAACATGATGCAATAATCAATCAATTTTATTACCTCCTTGTTAAATCCATCTATTTTAGAATCTTGATCAAGAAACTACAGTTGCATCTGTCAGAAGCAACATGTCAAGTTTAATAAAAATACCTGGTCTTTTTTGGACTTCTGGCAAGTGGAAATGTTCTTGAATATTAGTATATGCTATCTATGATCTATCTTCCATGAAAATAAGCTGATTGGGTATCAGATGAGTTTGGGAAGCAATAACCAAATCCTTCTGGAAATTATTTTTTCCATTATTTTACAAACCATCTTGCACAAGGAAATCAATCTAAACTAATCTATTCAATGCTTGTTCTAGGATCAGATCTAGTTTAGTAGCATTTATTTGCCTCCAGATTTGCTTGTTTCTTTTAGATTCCTCACCCGCATCTAATAGTTTTTTTATGAGATCCTAGAAAGTTTGAAAATACACAGCCAAGAAACCATCTGGCCCAAAAGCCTTATTGCTATTGAAGGAGAAGTCTATCTGTTGGAGTTCCTCCTTAATTACTATCAGCACATTTCTTTAGAAATTCCTCTTGAGCTCTGACTCTTTCTAAGCGAACGTTCACTTCAGTGAGACCTTTTGCAAAGTATTGTGCCACTGCCACATAATCCAGTAATCCAGTAACTCCTCCCCAGAAAACATTTCCACTCCATTGTTGACCTTGATAGCGAACCATTGAGCACTGAGTTTTGTATGTTTATTTAGAACAGATTTTATAGAACAAAGAGATGTTGGAGTCACCAACATGAATCCACTTATTTTATGGATGCTGTCTCCAATATATATCTTCTCTCCAGAATAGTATAGAAATTTTGAAATTAGAACTTGCTCTTCTGATTCCATGACATTATGATTAGACAATTCATCTTCCCTCTTCCCTTATTTGTTTTTGAAGATCCACAAGGGCTGACTTAATTTCCCCAGTTTGTGTAAATATATTTCCAAAGGATTTTGTACTCCACAAGCAGATGCAGTTTTTAATAGATATCAGATTTTTGTGGAATATGTACATGTTATACCTCTATTCCTTCCACCACCATTTGATCTTGTCACTACATTCTAGGTGTGTCAGCTAAATAAGATTGAATGTTTCCTCTAGATGAAAGCTGTTATCTTCAGCAAAATCAGCCAACAATCTGAGATTATGGCATAATGGGTTTCAGCACTGATTTGTTTAGTGGGGTCAAATCAATGGTTGGATAACAAAATTCTGTCCAATTCTGAGAAACATTTCCTTGACTTAATGCCTATTTATCCAAGTATACTCCCCATTCCGAAAGTCCAGAGCTATCAAAACTGCCTTATAAATTAGGAACAAGTGAATCTGTTACTATAGAGTTCAATTGTAGGATTTCCTGTTTTTCTTCTGCTGATTTTATACCATTGAAATTCCCCATTAGGATTACCTGGCTGCCTTTATTCTAAAGAAGACAGGTGAGCATTTTGGGGATACATTCTATGCAGTGAGTGCTCAAAGGTGGAATATAACCAATCAAAAGTTATTTGCGACTGAAAAGAAAAAAGAATGTTAAAATAGTTTCCCAAAGGTGTAAGAATTTGTTCCAAGAGCATGCCTAGATGGATTCAACTGGATCATTATCTTCATATTCTGACAGAAGAAGAGATGTTTGCCACCTCAAAGGCCCTCAATATACCAATGTCTTAATGCTTCGACTATGTTGTTTCTTGTAGAAGGACAAAAGCCAATCTAATTGTTCCAAACTGCTATTTTGAGCATTTGGAATTTGTTGGAGACTCTGACTCCCCATATATTCCATGAGTGTATCTGCATATTAGCAACTCTCAATGCGTAGGTTCCATTTTGAGCAATGCAGATGTGTTATATAATGCTCTTTGAGTGTCCACATCTAAATAATTTTATATTTGGATTTTATACTTTTTCTGCTTTCTAAGCAAAGTTCCTAGCTATGGAAACTCGTTGTATTTTATTGTTACTGAATTTGTTTTTTGGTCTCTAAATGCCAAACTCAGAACCATGGTTCTTGGAAGCAACAAAGCCAGTCCTACAAGCCTGTTTGATGACGCTGCAATCTAGCCTCAAGTATTAGGATTGACTTGTTTCAGAGGCTGAGCTAACTTGGGAGTTTTTTTTCTGTTGGTGTCATTTGGATCTGAACCCCTATTTGGGGCTGGTGTTAGCTTAGCCTTGTCCCTGTTCTCTTCCATTACAAGTTCAAATGGATTATTGATTGAAATGGAATCCCATGTCTTGTTCTAGTGTTTTCCTATTCTACTGTAAGCCTTCTGAAATTTGTTAACCTACTGTTGGCTTCATGTATTTTAAGCAGTTCTGATGATTGGATACCGGCATCCTATATCTTCTCGCGGTTTCCTCTATTTTGTTCTGCTATGACATTCTCCTCGTGGTTTTGTGGTTCAGTCATACACTTGTTAAGTGTCTGAGCTCATGGCATAGCCTACATCTAAAAAGGGTGTTTTCACATTCCAGCAGCTGTTCCCATTCTATGCCTCCTTTATCGAAAACACCTCAATCTGAAAATGGTTGCTCTAAGTTTAGGCTGACAAAGATCATAGCACAGTTCAGAATGCCAGGATTCTTAGTGAGCTCAGAAGAAACAATGTATTATCATATGGCATTCCCCATTTTTGCCAAGGAAGATTCCTACCATTATTCACTAGGTAGGAGAGGGAATCTTACCAATATAGGGACCATGCTAGGAATATATTACATGGGGTTGAAAACCAAAGCCCAGCGCTTCATAAATAGACCTGATTTTAATACCCCCCTTGAAATATGTGATCTCTCATTCTTTGAGGCAAAGTCCACAGGAAAGTATCCTTTGAGCATCATTAGTACATCTACAGATCCTGTGCGATTCCATTTTTCTTGAACCCAGTATCTTAGTGCCTTTGGTACCGGAAAGCCATGAATATGCATAGCAGGGCGCCTTCTTTAAGTAGACATATTCTTTGCCCCCTTGGCTCCATTAAGGAGACATTTTGTGGGGTCTTCTTTAAAGATAGAAAACATTTTCTTTGAGAAATGAAATGTTTGATTAGGGAAAGAGCACTATGCATACTGGGATATGAAAGATTTCACTTCCTCTTTACAGATCTGGTTTTTTCCTAGGAGACAGCTTCATGAAAGGTGTTGCTGATTGGCTGACAGGAACTAAGTTTTTGGCCAAGGCAATTGTCAATTATGGCTGCCAAATTGTAATGAATCTAACACAAATTCCTGGGAAAATTTCCACTGCCATCTTAGTAATGGACTTGTTGGAAACACATACAGCCAAAACAGACTACTATGAAAAGAATTTTGATTCCAAGGATGAAAAGAGCAACATAAGGGTAGTACAAGGAATAAGGAGACTCATATTTCTTAAGGTAAATTTTAAACATACAGATTAAAAAGTGAAGGAGACAATAAGATGAAAGTTCATAATGTTAAAATTATGTGAACAGATTAAATGCACAGAAATAATTCAAAATCAGACAAAATAGCACAGCATATACCCTAAAACCTCCTCTTTGAGGGAGTGTCCCAGCAACAAAGATCTCTCTTATATTTGATGTAACAATGGCAACTTTACATATTACAATGAGGTCTAACACAAGACCGATATTCAGCACCTGGCAAGATGAAAAACATATAACAGTCTGCCAATTCGTACCTGTTATATATGAATTGACTGTCAACAGATCTACAGAAATAGCATGCACAAACACTGATGGTTCTCAACCTGTTATGAATCCGCATTATCATAATGCTTCGCACTGATCTTCACCCTTGAGTACTTGACATGGTTCGCACTTGACACAGATACGATATTGCAGAATTCGCAATTAACACAGATCCGATATGGCAGAGTTCGCAATTAACACAGCTCCGATATGGCAGAGTTCACAATTATTCGCAGTCTCTTCAATAGTATATTCGCACATGATAATGAGTTCGCACTTGATACAATCTTCGCACTTGATAGTACAAAACTGATATGAAATGATCGAATTCCTCTGGATGATTACAATGGGCGAGTCAAGGTGAATATATACAAGTGAATGGGAGAGACGCCTCTCTTAAAATCCTTCATGTCGGCCTCTTAAGAAATCGCTTATCTTCTTTAAATTGGAAGCGCCCAGGCCTTTGGAGTTCAGAGAACAAGAAATGCCCTCTGAATGGAATTTCACCTTTCGCTACCGGCCAATATGAAATACAAAAACAATAAGCAGTAAATTCCCTGAATAGCCAATCCAAGCATCATTCAATTTTATACGGTCGAAGAGCTGAGCTGAGCTGAACTACCGGGTTGCCATCACACATAATCATAAGGTCCCCAGGCCAGAAGACTATGTAATCCCTCAAGAATGTATTCACATATTTCCAAAGAAATTAGATGGACTTCCTTCCAAAAGGGGTGTAGATTTTTCAAGAAACATAGTACCTACAACTAACCAGCATGTAAGGTATCTTCTTAACTCTCAGGACTTGATTCAGTTTCAAGAGTTACTAAGGATGGGCTATGTTTGTCCAAGTTCCTCATATTTGGTTGCACAACTATTGTTTGTAAAGAAGCAAGTTTGCACACTCAAATGGTGCATCAACAACTATATTAGACTGAATGAAGCTAAGATAAAGAATTGATATTCTTTCACAAGGACAATGATCTCTCCAACCAGCTGGGAGCAAACAAGATAATTCAGAGGCTAATTTGAGGTTTGGCTTTATCAGATCCATTCATCATGATATCCATAAGACAATGCCTCAAACAAAATATGAGCCCTATGAATTTCTAGTGGTCCCCTTTGAACACACCAATTCCTCAACTGCACTTACAAGTCTGATTAATAACGTGTTCAAAAAAGTTTGGTCATGTACCAGGTACATGATAATGCATAAGAGGAACATGAAGAACCTAAGGTAAGCACTTCAAGAGTTGTGAAAAAATCAGCTATGTGTTAAATTGAGCAAATATCAGTTTTATCAGAAGAAAATACACTAGCCAGGGCATATAATATCTTAAGTAGAAGTTTTTGTGGACCAATTGTAGATCCAAGGTATTCTTGAATGGCAACATTTTGTAACTAAGATTCTAGAGAGCAGCTAGTTAGAAAGAAACTGAGAAAATTTCAGAGATAGTAAAACAGGAACATCTCCAAAAGTTTAAAACTTAATTAGTGTACAGATCAAAAAAAATAAAATCTAAAAATCTTACCCATTGAAATGTACAATAAAACATAAAATCATCTAGATGGCATACTAAAGCATGGATTTAGCAAACCAAGAACCTACCATAATTAAAATTTCCTAACAAAAATCTTGAACAACGTACTATTTTGAAATCTAATTTCCATAAAAACACATGAAGCTTAAGTGTGATTGTTAGACTCCATAAGTCTCAAGATAACTTGCCAAGTCAGCCCAAACAAGCCCAGCTGATTCAACCATTGAAACTCGGCACTCAATAAAAAACACAAGAAAATAAAGGAGGGGAAAATCTTAATAGCTGTAAAATAGTCCTAACTCCCTCCCTTGCTCATTCTAACATCTACATTTGTGTTCTACAGCACTGAGAATAAGAAAGGGCATAATTTAAACTTTACAGTATAGAGGACTGATTTTCAGCAATTTTAAGTGATCTTGGTCAATTTGTGGGTTATATTTTGCTTTAATTTTCCAACTCTTGCCATTTCTTTTGGCTGAGTCTGACTCGGAGACCAAAATGGACCTCACAAGTCCAAATCTCAATATTATGACATAGATAACAACTTTTCAATAATCATGTAAAATCAAATAGCAAACTGGGGAAAAAATGTAATTGATACAACAACTGCTAACCAAAATTACATACTCAATTCAATGAAAATTTGAAGATAGAACTTACTCCTAATTGAAAACCAAGAAAATCCACTCGTCCAATTGCGCCTAATTACTTCATCCTGTCTCTGCAAATCCAAGTAAATTCTAAGTTAAAAGAGAACATACAAAACATTTTTAGAACAACAATCCACACTACAGACCAGAAATGGACCGAAGCTCAGTGGTAGAGCACCACAGAATGCTAACAGAAAGTCCTAGTCAAAGTAACAAACTTTATGATTATTAAGAAAATAAGATTTTCAGACTATGAAACAATGAGTACAAGGAAGATGGATCACCGAGATCCAAATTGTTAAAGCAAAAATATTTTACACAGATTTTACCCAAAACTTTGTACTCATCAAATTTTAGGATGCTTCTAGAAATTTTTAATTTTATACAAAAGAAATCTGCTTCCACACAGTTTTCCTCTAAAGCGTTGTCTAGAAAATTAATTTTATGCAGAAGAAATCTACTTCTACATTGTTTTTCCCTAGAGCTTTGTACTTATCAAACTTTATGATGTTTCTACAAATTTATATCGATTCAAAAGAGACCTGCGTCTGCATTGTTTTTCTCTAAAACTTTGTACTCATCAAACTTAATGATGTTTATAGAAATTCATCAATGCAAAACAAATCTGCTTCTACATTGTTTTTCCTAAAGCTTTGTACTCATCAAACTTTATGATGATTCCAGAAATTTATTTGGATACAAATGATTGTTTTTTCCTAAAGTTTTCCACTCATCACAATTTATGTTTCTAGAGATTTATTTTGATGCAAAAGAAATCTCCTTCTAGTTTGGTTTTCCCTGTAGCTTTGTACTCATCAGACTTTATGATGTTTCTACATATTTATTTGATGCAAAAGGGATCTGCTTAATACATTACTTTTCACTAAGGTTTTGTACTCGTCAAATTTATGATGTTTCTAAAAATTTATATGGATGCAAGGAAATCTGCTTCGACACAGTTTTTCCCTAATTTTATGTACTCACAGAACTTTTTGACGTTTCAACTAATTTATTTCGATGCGAAAGAAATCCACACAGCATAATTACTTAAATTAGCTAAATAAACTAAGGCAGGGAATTAAAACAAGCAAACCTGTTGAATATCAACGTCAAGAGCTTGAGGAGACTTCTGAGCATGGTGGCAAATCTCATAGAATATTTTTTCCCGTGCGGCTGCCATCTCTAAATTGTTATTATTAGCTTAAAATTTTAGCAGCAACCCCTCACTCCGACACCTCTTCATCAAAATAAAGATCGTAAAATTGGAATCCGAAAGCCGTAATTTAATCCTGTCAAACTGCATAATAATTCGGATATTTAAAGCAATAAAGATCAAGATTAAATGATATGCTGTGATAAACTCAGACGGTTTGAAATTCCCTCCGTAAAAATGGGTTTCTGAATAATTGACCTCGAGCTTGCATTACACATTAGGGCACATCATTCATTATAGCGATCCTTTGCATTACGCAGCAAAAGATCCTTTGCTTCCATCTCGGAATTGCAAGGTAGTTCATTTAGATTTCAGACCAACAGCATTACTGCTCAGGGAAGAAATGATCCATTCCAGAACACCGGATTTTCAATTGAAAACTGCAGAATTGTGGCCTCCAGAGAGCTCGCTCCAGTCAGATCTTCTTTCCCGACTTATCTCGGAAGGCCGTGGAAATTGTTCTCGCGGACAGTCGTCATTCGAAGCTTCTTAGGCGACGTCATCCACCCCGCCCGCTGGATGGTAGATTATGGGCTGGAAAGCGTGTATTATGGAGAATATATGAACACCGGACCTGGCATAAAAGTGGACGGGCGAGTAGGATGTGGCGGTTACAGAGTTATTCAAACAGCGGAGGAGGCCAATTTTTTCTCAGTTAATAACTTCATTTCTGGATCTGCTTGGTTGCCCTCCACAGGAATTCCTTTCGATCAAGGCTTGGTCACACAGGCCTGAAATTTCAGATTCTAATGTCTTCCTCTGCCAACTCTTACATTCATTCCGAGGAATGTTTGAGGTTAAGAGACCGACTGCTTTATAATTTTGTAACGGGATGGGTGATTGATTTGTTACTGTCGTGCTAAATTTGCATGCCCTATACTCTTATTCCTTCTTCATTTCTCGTATTTATACATCAGCTGTAGATTTGTAAAAATAATAATAATGTTTTTAATTGGACATTTTTTATTAGTAAATTTTTATTTTTTTTTGGAGTATAAATGGTAGTTTATATTTTCATGTTTAAAAAGTGTTAGAAAATTAATTTTATTTTAAAAAGTATTAGTCATTAGAATTGTCTTATTTCAAGAAAAAAAAGATTTTTTTGAATACGAGACCAAAAATTATAGATCGGATTCTTAGAGTAAAAAGTATAGTAAAGAAATAGCACATTGTTAAAAAAAAAAAGAGATTAGTATAGTTTAGTTTTAGATTGAATCTTTATCGTTATTTTTTGTTTCTAAAGGTTTATTCTTTTATTATGAATTTTGATTAGAATTTTTTTTTCGACATTTTATTCTTTGAATATGCTAGAAACCCATGCAGACTGCTTTTTCTATGATATAGGAGAGGCCCCAAAGAGTCATGCACCCTAACTTCGGGCTTCTAATTATCCTACGTGGAAATTTCAAATCACTCCCAATTTTTTGCAGCAGCTTACTTGGCAAGTCCCCTGCTTATAACTGAGGTTTCAAGGTCACATCATCAAACATGATGCCACATCAACATGCTTTTTGTCAAGGTGCCCAAAAAGGTCAAAAAAAAAATGAGACCAATACTTGTGCATTCACATCATGGGTAGTTGAGAACTGATGTGGCATCACATGATTGGTTTCTTTTTAGATCAAAGGAATATATTTTGTTTAATAATGTGTAGTAAAGTCACAACTATTGAAATATTATATAAACGGGATCATAAGTATTATATTTACAATTGTGCGCTGACCATTGACCCCCTCAGACTACCACAGCCCCTCTCCCTACTGTCATTTCACTGCCAGGCTTTATGTGTGGTGAAAGAAATGTCCTCTTCTATCTTTTTCTTCTGTGAATTTATTCCACCTACTCATCTCATATGATTTGAATTGGTGTGATTTAATCCTAGGAGTTATGAACATCTCTTTATTTTTCATTTTAATTTTAATTCCCTACATACTTTGATCATTAGTAAGCTTTTATCATTGCTTTTCCATCCAAAATTGTTTCCTTGTCCACATACTCTAGCTTTGCTTCTTTCCCTCACATATTTTCTATCTTTGGCTTCAAGTACTGCTTCCTCATTTATTGGTTTAATAATTCCCACTCTATTTTATTCCCATAATTTATCTCTGCTTCTCTCTCATTTGTAACTCTCTTTCCTCTCTTTTGTTCCACTCCTTCTCTAGTTGCTACCTTTGTTTTCTCATCTATCTCTCCTCTCCATTTTTTTTATGGTACTGCAGCAAGTTCCACAAAAATTGCATCTCCTGGCCACTCTCACATGCAAGGATTATTTTATATAGAAATTAAATAAAATTCTTATCTTCCTCATTAAAAGTTAGTCATTGATGTTAAATAAACTATTCTTTGTATAGTCGTGATATCCTCTTTTATTTTTTGTATTGATAAGTACCATTTACAGTTCCCTTATGTTTTAGACCTACTTTGGTTAGAATGACCTAAGTGTGATACTTAACTTACAAGTGGCATATTTTTGTGTAATTTTAATTCATGGCAACACACATCTTGATCTTGTAGATTTGATCCTAATCCTTAGACACATTATTCATTAATTTAGATTATAGGTGTGGGGGCAACCTTGGCCTAGGTCACTTCTATGATTGTGAACTTGATCCCCAAACTTTGAAAATTCAAAATTCAAATTCATGTCTTGCAACCACTTCACTGGTCATTATGAGCTAGCTTAGAGCATTTCATATTTATCCATATACTTGGTTGTTATATTTAAAGACATTTCTTGTCATTTAAAATAATGGAGAAATATCATCTAAGAATATGTTAAGTTTTATTGGTAAAACATTTATGAGAGTATTTATTAGAACATAATGTTTTTAGGGGTGATACCCTTATAACATCTATATGTTATTCTAATATAAAATTATAAAATCTTATGTATATTATATGCTTTATAAAGCACGTATCATTTAAATAATTAATAATCTAATTAATTGTTTATAAATGGTAATTTTGAATAAGTGTAACTAATACAAATTAGGTAGATTGTCACCTCTTTTCCTATATTCAAGGAGCTTTTCTCTCATTGAGAGCTAAGGAAATTTAAAAATTTATAAAGAAGAATGACGCAAACTTCCTAATTAAACTATGTATATTTTTTCAATGTTTCAAATCTCACTTAGTGATTCAATCATCAAGAAGAGGAATATGAGGGATTGAAGTGTAGACTTAAAAAGGGGGGAGTACAAAGTAATATGAGAGAAAAATTAAAATTAATTGGAAAGATGTGAAAGAAAAATTGATGAGATATAAACATACATAAAAAAGGAAAATAATAAGATAGAAAAATAGAAAGTAATTTAATTTCTTAAAAAAGAAACAATGCTAGAAAATAAGGAAATGATAAAATTAAATATGATCAATCTAAGAAAGGTTTAAGAGAATAAGGACAAAGATGGAATTTAAAAATATATAGGTGTAAGAAAGAAAGTATGTAAGATAAGGACAAGAAGAAATTGAAACTATGAATATATAAGAGAAGTTAAAGGAATATATATAAAGAGATGTGAAAACATGTATACATCTAATTGAAGATATATGTATATCTATACACATATATACATGTATAGTAGATTATATATGTATGTATGTGTAGACACTTGAAAATGTCTTGATTGTATCACACACCAAGATTTCAATTATTAACGTCATTTCTCTTCTAATTCACTAATTTTCATCTATTTAATTAAATAATATCAATTGTTTAATTAAATTCACTATTTTCTCCTATTAATCAAATGATTAATTCATCCTTCACACTTTTTTTTTCCTTTTGATTAAATAATGCAAATTGTTTAATTAAATGTCATAATCCTCACTTTGATTAAATAATTTCTAATTGTTTAATTAAAGCTTATAATTTCCTCCACTTGCACAATTATATAATTTATTAAATTGTTTAAATGACTAATATTTCCTCCAATCATTCAAAGAATATTCTCATGGAATATTCTTTTTTCCAAATTCAAATATTTCCCTACAAATGGAAATATCTCCCACATGCTCCTAAAATTAAGGGATTTGTTATTGTCTCAAGCAATTTGGACCTTTGATTAAAATCTTTGATCCATGTTATTGTGCATTGTTAACCCTTGATTTGATCTATGATCCATGTCATCTTCTCTCCTTCAATTTCATTCTCTGATTAGACAATTTGATCCCAACCATTAATTCATTCCAAAAATCTACACATACTTCTCATTTTACATGAAAATTCATTCACAACCAACCATTTGAGCAACCAAGCTCTGCCCAATTTCATACTTGAGCTAGTGAGCATTTATCAATCAACATCCACCATTATCATTAATTCATCAAGATTTTGCATCAAATCAACTATGGAGAAGGCAATTTGAGCAATCCACACCATACCTTCACTCAATTGCACTAAATCCACAATGGGATTGCATTGTGGATTGCATTGGTTTGCATCTTAGATAGTTTCATTTAGCTTCATTTCATGTTTAATTATTTTAGATTGAATCTTTCTTATGTCATATGTTAAATCTCATTGAATATGGCTTTTGGTTGATCATTTCATCTTGTTATTGTTTTAATTCTTTAGTATTTGATCAATTAGACTAACCATGTACACATTTTGACATGCCTAATGGGACCCACATCCCTAACTAACTAATTTTTGTTTGAGTTTTTTGGACATTGCAACTTCAAGAGGCAAAGTGACATATTTACAGCTAACCAAACTGACACTTTTACAAATGGTGATGCCTTTTCCTAACATCTTTTCAATTTTTTCTTGTAGGTTATGGGTTTGTGCTTCTTCAAACAGTGATGCATCTACCAAATAGTGATACTTCTATAGATAGCCAGACCGATGATTTTGTCTAATAGAGTGATGCTTTTGTTTGATAGAGTGATGCCTTTACTGAAACAAGTGATTCCTTTACAAACTAACATTTGCAAGAAGCTTGGAGAATCATGAAGCATGGATAAAAAGTGAAAAGAATTTATTAACACTTGTTGAAGGGAAAACATGAAGCATGAATCAAATCCCAAAGTGCTTATTAACACTTGTTTAAAGGAATGATCTTAGAGCCATTTTAGTGTAATACATTAGAGTAGATTCACATTTAGATTTGGTGCTTAAAATTGAACCCTACAACTCTTAGTTTTGGATTTAGTGTTAAAAATTGGACAATTAAATTGCATCTTTATATGGGGTTAAAATGAACATACAAATTTCATGTCTTAACTTTGGTGCATAAAATTAATTGACACATCTACTTTGGTGCAACTAAAATAAACAAGTGTATTCATTATCTTTCTTGCTTGGTAAGTTGGATGTGTATCCCCTCCCCTTACACCTAGTGTGATCTTAGGTGAAGAGAAACATCTTGAATTTGCATTTCATGTTCATTTTTAGCCAAAGGAATTTGTTACATATCCTCTCCCCTCATGCCTAGTGTGATCTTGGGGGAAGAGAAATAGTAACAAGAATCCTTCCCTTTTTATCAAGTAGGAGGCATGCCTTGAGATACATCCTAATGGAGAACTCAATGGTTAGACCTCAAGCGGTGTTTTCGGGTGCTCTATATAAATTGGATGAGAACAAAAGTTGTAGTTTGATCTATGCATGTAGCATACTATACTTTCATTAGAGGATTACAACTTTTTGGTTCCTTGAGGAGATGTCTATGTAGCTAACGGTATTCACCAATGATCTACCCACTATTAACCATTATTTTTAGAGGCCTAAGACTTTTGAATGTCTTTTATTAGTGGTACAATTGGATAATATCATCCCATGAAGTTAATTTCTATGTACCAATCCTAGTTGAGGTGACAAAACCCCTTGCAAGGAACTTTTCCTTCCAAGGTAAGAGGTGTGTAGTGTATGTGCACATACTCCAGTTACCCATTTTATGAGTGGTATTTAATTAGCAGGCCCATTTTAGTAAGATAAACCCAAACTAAACTACTAAATAGGTTGTGCTTCATGGAATATTTTCATGTGATGGCCTTGTGACACCAATTAGTGTGTTCTTGTGGAAGAAGAACATGTGAAAAGCATCCAAAAACCTAATGGAGTCAGTTTACATGTTGTATACTATGTTTTTCAAAAGTCAAGTTACATCAAAAAAATTAGGTCAGTTACTCACATTTTGAAGATCCCCTAGCCAAATTGATGCATTTACCTAAATAGTGTGATGCCTTTGCACAAACTGACACTTCTATTTTTTCCAAATCAAGTCTTCTATTTCACATCAATGCCTTTGCACATCGTAGTGCATTTTGCTAGGGATAACAAAAATTTGTATAGTGACACCTTTGTTTGGATAGTCTAATGCTTCTACCAAATAGAGGCTCCTTTTCAAATATTGGTACCTTCATAGAAAAA
>VDFB02115259.1:0-11527 GCA_007258455.2 Sequoia sempervirens | reverse complement strand
GATGTTAACTTCTAGGGGAAGCAGTAAAATTCATATCATCAACAAATATTCCCTAATGAAGATGAAGACATTGAATACAACATGTGTGCTATGGAGACAAAAGAAATGGGCATGTCTTTAAGAAGACATTATAATGATGAGTATAAGCAGATGACAGAGACATTAGTGGAGCAAGCAAGGAATAAGCTCACAACTTGAGAAGAAGGGTTGTTAATTGTGATCAGGGTAAGCCTTCTAATATGTTTATGATGCAAAAAAATGCAGGGAAGAGGGGGACTTGTTGATGTTTTTTTTATGCACTTCTCAACACAGGTAATGCATAGGTTGATCATGTCTCTTGAAATACAATCTTCCACAATCAAATTGTAGAACACTATCCCAAGGTCTCTAATGTCAAGTCTTGACAGTGCTTGTAATATCTTAGTTGTTTGATGTGATTTGCTAGAATCACAAGGCAGACTTACGAATGAGTTACGAAGCATGGGGAGTTGGGTTTGTAAATGGAGTTCTTGAGATGGGGAAGTTATTACATAGTCGCTGTAGGTTCAAATAGCAATCTTGAACTCCAATGTTAGCTTCAAATTTGGCTTTACAATGTGCAATGAACCTTAGCATAGGTCACTTATTAAAAAAGAAGGAAAAGGTTGGAGAGGAGAAGTTCCGGATCCGGAACCATAGAATGAACAATGATCATGGAGGTCGCTACAAGAGGTGAAACTCCAACCATAAGTTTTGGCCAAGAGATCCTACGCTACACAAAAATCAAATTAAGGACCGAATTTTTATTTACAGCTGATCAAAAAAAAAAGGTAATCGAATCAAGATGCAACAATGGGTTAAGGAAGCTCGACTAGCTTGAAGGACTACGAACTACAATAGAGATGAAATTCATCAAATACTAAAACAACAATCACCATCACTCATTCAAGAAATTGACAACCAAACTAAAAAGGTGGAACCAGGCATGCAAGATGAAAAACTCAAAGAGAACATCCATAAAATCATGCAATGTTGTCTTTTATTGCTGCAAATGCTTTTTACACGAGCTCTCCAACCATTTACAAATGAGGGGGAGACCCCTATTTATAGTTTTCCATAGCCCAAATGAATGGCTAGGATTGAATTACATTGTGTGGCTTAGATTTGATTAAATTAGGGCTTCACCTACCCCACAATATTTAGTAATTTAAAATACAACTTTTGTCTTTTAGTGCCTAGATGTTGTAGCAGTTTTGTCTTCTTGTTGATTTCCCTTTTACTTTAGCTGAAACTGCCTAAAAGCTGCCTTCTTCCCCTGATGGATTTGAAACATTTCTCATCCAATTGAGTGCATTCCATTTGTAGATTTGTATCATTGTGGAATGGGTTAGTGGTTCCTGATCCGATGAAACAACTTCTGATGGATCACTACCATTTGTTTGGAGGGAAGAAACAACCACTCCCTCCCACCACCTTCAAGGACATAGGCCTTCTTCTAATGCAACTCTGTTTATGGGTGCTACGAGGAAAGTTGGGTATAAAATGAATGGTGACAAGAGCTATGTACTTTTCCTTGTTCAGTTTTCTCAATGGGTCTCCCTGATGGACCAACGGTAGGCTCCTTGAATCCTACCTACATGAAGTGTCGTAAGTGCATTCATACACAAATCAAGGAAAATATTAGTCAAACCCTACAAAATTCTTATTACATCCATTCATGCATCATCAAAAGATCATAGTATTCATATTTGGAGCTCATTTGGACCATAAACATTAATGTGTGCTTAGGGGTGCAAGCACCATAGGGCGAAAGGACGATGAATGGCAAGTGATTGATGTCGAACGGATGACAGATAGTGGACAGCGGGCGGAGGGACAACGGATGATGGGCAGAGGGATGGTAGCCCAGAAGGGAAGTTCCCAAATGGACATGGAGGGATGATAGCCCAAAAATGGCCAAGGAGGGACAGAGTCCCAGAAAACAACCATGGAGGGATAGAGTCCTGGAAGGGAAGTTTTGAAACTTCACAAAACTTAGTAAATTTGAGATTTTTCAATTTTAGCACATGGGAAAAGGGGGAGAAAGGGTGCCAAGACCTACTTCCTTAAGATTTGACTCATTTTGAAAAATGTGAAAGTTTGGAAAGGGGAAGATGGAGGGTTTCCACCCTTTTGAAACGACAATGAGCGCATGGCGACCCAAAAGGGAAGTTCTGGACGACCACGGAGGGACGGAGTTCCAGAATGAAATTATCATAACTTCCTAAAACTTAACAAAACCTTGGAAGTTCACTTAGGTACCACAAAAACATCCCAAATCCATAGGAAACTTGTCCCCAAAATCAAAAATGAAGGAAAATTTGAATTGAGTGAGTAGGGACCAAGTCAGCAGGAACAAGGGAAAGAGAAAAAAATGGAAGGGTGGGACTTTGCTTCTCTCCATATTTGAATGCCCCAAGTAAAATGAAGGGCATGGAGTAGTGTTTTTGGGCCAATTTACATTAATGGTATGCATTGATTTCTTTGTATAGTGGACCTAGATTAGGTGAGATGTGGGAACCCACACTCGGTTAGATGCTTAGTCAAGGCTCAAATGGAGAAACTAAGTGCAGGTCCTTCCATGTGGGAAGAAGTTGGGTGTCAGTCGCTACTCAACAATGAAACATGAGTGGTGACCCCATGGTATGACCTCGGCAGCCTATGGGTCCGGGTTTGAGGATTAATCGGGCAACTAGAAGGGCGGGAAACCAAGCGGCATCATAGGAAAGCAAAAGACTTAAAGGTAAAAACTCGTAGAAAATTTATTAGGGAATTTGACCTCAAGGCACATGACCAAATTAGTCTGTGAAAAGAACGCAAAATGATATGGAGCAAAGTAGCTCCATCCTCGAGTGAAAAGAGGTGGTCCCTACTCCATGGTGGGTGTGTGCAAACATGCACAACAAATGGTGATTCTGTCGAAATGCCCTGCAGCATTTTGATTAATAAACCGGAATCACGAACCCTTAATATCTAGTTCTAACCTTCATGCTAGGGCAAGCAAACTAGATGCTCCAACCAAATGATCAAAACCACTGGGCTTAATCCAACCTTCAAAAGATATTAAAACCAAGGCGTGCAAATAAACCTAATCCTTCTGCTTTGCTACAGGAACCCAAGCTCCATAAAGTTGTTACGGGAATGAACCTTAAAGCATTCCGACATTGTCTCTATCATTTAGTCAATGTGTCCATAGCCCCAGTATAGTTGCTTGGATACCCCTGAAAAGCTGAATTTTTTTTCTTTTGATTTTCAATTTTCAATTCTTTTCATTTCAACCCACAAGCATTGAAACTCACGCTCAGGGCTAAGAATCACAGTGGCAGTGAAGAAGAATTTTATATTATCACTTAACTAGACTTCACAAAGGACCTACAATGACCTCAAGATTCTTAAAATGTGTAAAATATATAAGATTTTAGAATGCGTCGTGAATGAGATCAACCAAGGACTCATCCTCTTTGAATCAAACACCTAGATTCACTTGACAGTAATAGAAGACCTTCACTATCCACTCTAAAAACTTGATTAGAGTTTAACAAAGAAATATACAGAACAACCTTAGGTGATAAGAATGGTTGTGCCTAGCCAAAAGTAGAGGAACCCCGAGCAAAGCAGCAACAAAATAGAAGCAAAGTGAATGGAAATCGAACACCAAAACTAACCAAAGTAGGACAATGAAAGAAAATAGCAAACAAGCTACTCTAAAGCAAGTGACCTACAACAAACCAACTAACCTAAGGAAAGCAAGAAAGTGGAGTATTTATAGGAAACCTACAATACTCAAAAATGAGCTATGTACACAAAGATATTTTCAAAGCACTATGTTCAGGAAAGGTGAGCTGACATCAACACTCATTGGATTTCATAATGCATGCACAAGTAATAGGGAAATCGTTACAGTTCTAAGTCATGCAGATTTATCTTTATACTCAGAAAGAGGAAGCTCATTATTGCAGTACTCAAATTTAATTGCATAGTCAGGGAAAAAAAGAAATTGAGGAGGCTTGTTAAACCCATGGTTAATCCATAAGAAATTTTTCCTTCCCTCACTCCCATAATCAAAATGATAAGTGCAGCTATGGCAATTAACAGGAGTAAGGAAGGATAGAACCTAGATGTTGTTGTGCAACTATGGCAGCATTTGACAATCGAGGGCGAGCACTGCATCACTGATAGGTGCATTGGCAACTTCAGATGGAGGCTTTGGGTGGTGCAACACTTCAAGCATTAGGCTTGCATAAGACTGGGAGATTGGGGCAACAATCACCTCTTCCAAGCTACCAATGGGACCTGCAGCCCTGATTGGTAATTCTTCAAAAATAAATACTTCATCTTGTCTTTCCTCCATAAACTCGGTATCCATTTGATTGTTGTCTTCAAAAGGCAGCATGATGTACCACTTCCTTTCCCAAGTGTTATCTTTATTTATGTGGTGTTCAATGTCATGGGACAATGACATGTGTGAATCTGTCCTATTGTAGCTCCCTAGATGTGAAGGGGAAACAACAATGATCATGGTGGAAGGTCTCCAAGTTACATCTTGTAGTCGATCAAGTGCTTCATCTCTATGGGCAGCTATTGGAACACCCCCACCTTAATCTTCTTCCTTTTGTATTGCATTTGTCTCATTAGGATGTTCGATCACTTCACCTTGGTCGTTGTCACTGTAAATGGAGAAGGAACCCATTTCCCACTCTGGGGGCTCCATTGTTTCATCAATGGGAGGTTCAGGTGGTACGTCTTCATTGCTGCTAACATCTGGGATGTACTCCTCAACTATGTTGATATACCCTTGTGGCATGGTTCCAAGTGGGGGGGAAATAGGAAGAGACACTGGTCTGTCAAGGGGATCAATGTAAGCTAAATGATCCACCCCTAAAATTCTTCTACAAATCCTATCATCCATCACGTACAAGTGTTCTATAGGGGGGAAGGACCTTGGATGACTATTGGACAACATTCCCATCTGCTCCAATCCATCGTTCAGAAGCTCAGGACTACTTTGTTGTCCTTCTTCCTTTGTTGTCCTAATGTCTTTTTGAGGACTGATTTCAACTAAGTTGTCATTCAGCTACAACTCTTGATCTTCTACTTCGATCCAAGCAGCAAGCAATGGAGGTTGGGAACTTGGCTACTCTACTTTTCCTCTAACTTGTTGGACAACTTCTTGGCATAGATCGCACGCAAACTCAAAGTGTGATGAATCATGGAGTCCGCACCAATTTTGGAGCAACACCTCCAAATCCACTTGGTGTCAAAGTTTGGACCAATCCTTTGCCAACCTGGAGATGACCTAGTCATATTTATCCATGATCAGGTCCTCATCATCACTTGGGAGGGAAGTTGGATGACAAACAATCGTGAGTTGTAGTTGCTCCCACTCCTCCCAATCTACATTTTCATATTCTCAATCGTTTTCGCTTATGAAGTAGAGGACTTCTAATCTAATCTCACTTATTTCTTTGTTATCATTCTCTATTGTCTTAAGGCTATCAACCTTTTCCTCTTTTTGATTCTCAACATCTACATCAGTTGTCCTAGCATATGTTGTTGCAAACTTTGTTGATTCATCATCAACTGTCAATAGCTACTCTTCTAGATTGGAGGACTACTCTTTGTTGATGGAGGAAAGGCCTTCTAACCTCTTTTTGACTGAACTTTCATCAAAGCTTTCTGCTATCCTACAGAAATCAGCTCCTTCCTTTTCATTTTCAGCCTCAATGTTCACTATCCCAGCACTAGTTTGTGTCGAATCCCTTGGTTCCTCTTCAATGTGTTGTCCTCTAGATGTTGATAGCTCTTTGGCCTCATGGGATGACTTGTTCTTATTGAAAGTTGGCTGCTCCAACCTATTCAAACCACCCTTGGCTTGAGTGATGATATTGTCACATGATGGACAAGTAAATTCTGAATGTGGTGCATTGTGAAATCTACACCAGCTTAACATTAGTACCTCCTCCAATTTTAATCCATCTTTGTTGCTCAAGTGTTCTTGGATTAACCCTTCAAATGCTTTGGCTGCCATGGTTTTCAATTTTTCCTCCGGGTTTGCAAGGGCTAAAGCCTGAGAGATTTCCCAAAAGGAAATTTCTCCCTGCATGACTCTCTCAATCCTGCTCAAAAAAGTCAGACACCCCAATTCATTATGCCTGTGAGTGCAATGGATCTGGCATCTATCCGTCAGCGTGAATTATTGCAATGGTTTCCTTAGTCTCTTGTTTAAATCTGCATGCAACTGAGTGATGTCAATTTGTACATGTTTCTCCATTTCAACTCAACTTCTTTTTCCTTCAAAAATTTTTGATTTTAAGTTTCAGCATATGATGAGATCTCCCTATCTCATATTTCTTCTTGAAAGTGTTCTTTTCAACTTCCAACTTTCAGCTTTGTAGCCTCAACATTCCAACCCTCCTTCTAGCACTAGTTTTGTTGATGTGTTTTTTATGCACTTCTCAACACAGGTAATGCATAGGTGCATCACCTCTCTTGAAAGACAATCTTCCACAATCAGATTGCAGAACACTATCCCAAGGTCTCTAATGTCAGGTCTTGACAGTTCTTGGAATATATCAATTGTTTGATGTGATTTGTTGGAATCACAAGGCAGACTTACGGATGAGTTACGAAGACTGGGGAGTTGGGTTTCTAAATAGAGTTCTTGAGATGGGGAATTTATTACACAGTTGTTGCAGGTTCAAACAACAATCTTGAACTCCAATGTTAGCTTCAGATTTGGCTTTACAATGTGTAATGAACCTTAGCATAGGTCACTTATTAAAAAAGAAGGAAAAAGGACAGGGGAGAGAGGAAGTTCCTATTCTGAAACTACAAATGAACAGTGATCATGGAGGCTACTACAATAGACAAACTCCCTAAACTGGGTTTTACTTGGCCAAGAGGATCCTACAGTTACACAAAATTAGTGCAATCTTCTAAGGACTGCAGGTTTCCAAATTACACACACATCATGCACATGTAATCAAACTAAGTTGCAACAATGAAGTAAGGAAGCTCATACTAGCTTTGCAAAGTGACTCATTGTCAATGAACCATAAAAAGCATGAGATGGAAATTCATCAAATACTAAAACAACAATCACCATCATCACTTCCATTCAAGAAACTAACAACCAAACTAAAAGGGAAGGTAGAACCATGCATGAAAGATGAGAAAACTCAAAGAGAACATCCATAAAATCATGTAATGTTGTCTTTTATTGCTGAAAATTCTTTTTACACCAGCTCTCCAACAATTTACAAATGAGGGGGAGACCCCTATTTATAGTTTTCCAAATCCCAAATGAATGGCTAGGATTGAATTACATTGTGTGGCTTAGATTTGATTACATTAGGGTTTCACCTACCCCACAATATTTAGCAATTTAAAATACAACTTTTTTCCTTTCTTTATTTTGTCTTTTAGTGCCCAGGTACTATAGTAGTTTTGTCTTCTTACGGATTTCCCTTTTATTGTAGCTAAAATTGCCTGAAAGCTCCCTTCTTCCCCTAATGGATTTGAAACATTTCTCAGCCAATCGAGTGCATCCCATTTGTAGATTTGTATCATTATGGAATGGGTTAGTGGTCCCTGATCCAACAAAACAACTTCTAATGGATTGATACTATTTGTTTGGAGGGAAGAAACAACTGCTCCCTCCCACCACCTTTAAGGACATAGGCCTTCTTCTAATTCCAACTTTGTTGATGGGTTCTATGCGGAAATGTGGGCATAAAATGAATGGTGACAGGAGCTATGTGCTTTTCCTTGTTCAGCTTTCTCAATGGGTCTCCTTGACGACCCGTGGTAGGCTCCTTGAATCCTACATACATGAAGTGTCGTAAGTGCATTAATACACAAATTAAGGAAAACGTTAGTCAAACCCTGAAATTTTTTTGTTAGATCCATTCATGCATCACCAAAATATCTCAAGTTCTAACAACCATGGAGGGACAATGGCCCCTAGAATGTGACCACAAAGGACAGGCATGAAATGGCCATGAGGCACAAAGTCCCGTAATGGCCATGTAGAGGGAGGGTAGGGGAGTCCCCCGAAAATGTCCATGGCTGATGGAGTCCCGTGAAAATGGCCATGGAGGATGGAATCCCAAAAAATAGCCACGGAGGGATGAAGTTCTAGAAAATGGCCACGAGGGATAGATTCCGAAGGGAAGTTCAAACTTCACAAAACTTGAAAATTTGATTTTTAATTTTAGCACATGGGAAAAGGGGAGAAAGAGGTCAAGACCTACTTCCTTATTATTTCAATTCCATTTGAAAAATGCAAAATTTTGGAAAGGGGAAGTTGGAGAGTCACCGCCCTTTTGAAATGACAATGAGCGCATGGCAGCCCAAAAGGGAAGTTCCAGACGGCCACAGAAGGATGGAGTTCCGGAAATGGCTACAGAGGGACAGAGTTCTAGAATGAAATTTATGAAACTTCCTAAAACTTAACAAAACCTTGGAAGTTCACTTAAGCACCACAAAAACATCCCAAAACCAAAGGAAACTTGTCCCCAAAGTCAAAAATGAAGGAAAAAGCAAATCAAGCGAGTAGGGACCAAGTCAGCAGGAACAAGGAAAAGAGCAAAAAACAGAAGAGGGGGGACTTTGCTTCTCTCTAGATTTGAATGCCCCAAGTAAAATGAAGGGAATGGAGTAGTGTTTATGCATTGATTTCTTTGTATGGTGGACCTTGATTAGGTGAGATGCGGGAACCCACGCTCGGTTGGATGCTTGGTCAGGGCTCGGACAGAGAAACTAAGCGTGGGTCCCACCATGCAGGTGGAAGGTGGGCATCAGTCGCTACTCAAAAGTGAAACATGAGCGGTGACCCATATGGTGTGACTTGCAGCTGCACATCCACGAGGCCTGGAGGACGATGGGGCAATGCGCGAAGGGAAATTCACAGGGGCACTTCCGTGAAAGCAAAAGACTTAGCAAAACTGAGGTAGGTGAATTTGGTCAGGGGAATTTGATCATTTGAAGGAACATGAACAAATTAGGCTCTAGGAAAGGGGCACACAAAATGAGATGGGATCAAAGCAGCTTGTCAGGAGTGAAAAGAGGGGGTCCCTACCCATAGCAGGGAATGTGTGCAAAACATGCACACTAGGACTATTTTTTTTTTCTAAGTTTATGAAAGAAGAGGTCAAAACTAAGAAGAGTAAGGGACCCCAGATTTGGGCCAAAATGGATAGTGCACCCAAGAATCCTAATGAGGTGGTTATCTCAATTGTTAAAATCAAGACTCAAAAATTAGGAGTTGATCAAGAAAAGAAACAAGATAAGAAATACATTGAGAATAAACTTGACCAACAAAAGGTCTAAGTTGGACAATAGAGTATAGTCCCATATGAATTAAAAGAGTATAATCCAGTTGACATGTTTTAGCTATTGTCTCAAGTGAAGGTGACTATCCCTTTGTTGTAAAAGATGAGGATTGATGAACATAAGCAAAAGGTAGTAGCCCTTATCAATGGTGCTAATAAGGCTTGTGCAGATGAAAAGGTTTCTACATAGCCTCAAGTGAGTGAAGAGGTAATGGATGAAGACATTGGCGATATCCCTTAGATTTATTTGGGTAGTACTATTACAACTTGCCTAGATAATACTGACCCATTCTATATAACTCTAAATGTTGATGGTAAGCTGCTAAAAAATTGCATGATCAATTCAAGAGCTTCATCTATCATCATTCGAGAGGAGATAATGAAGGAAATGGGTTTGAAAAAATATTTTGCATATGGAAAATGTTATGCCATGGATTCAAGAGAAATCCTAGTTATTGGAGTCATCAAAGATGTTCCATATAGATTAGTTTCCTTCCCTAAAAAGGAGTTTTTCCTAAGCATAGTTATGGTGGGCATCCCACCCAATTATGGTATGTTGTTTTCACGAAAGTGGAGTGCCCCAATGGGAGGTAGTATGCAATGTGATATGTCCTTTGCAACTTTTCCTATTGAGGGAAAGGATATCAAACTTGTGAGTGAACTAAGAGCTCCCCATATCATTGAAATTGTGGGAGAAGCAGATAGAATCCATTTTGTAGACTCTAGCATGGACAACTTCAGGATTGAAGAGTTACAAGACAAGGAGGAAAAACCACCTGCACCTCAGGAGAAAAATTTTTTGTAGCAAGCTAATAATGATGACCTCTGTAATATGCATTTTTGATGGAGCTTTCTCAAAGGAAGGAGTTGGTGCAGGGGTTATACTTATTTCTCCTAGTGGTAAGACCTTCAAATTCTCATTTCAATTACTATTTTCTTGCATGCATATAATGTAGTTGAGTATGAAGCCTTGCTACTAGGCTTGAGGTTAGCTAAGAAAAATTTAAATAAGAAGCTAAGAGTTATTGGAGACTCAAAACTTGTAGTTTCTTAGGTTAGAGGGAAATATGCATAAAAAAATACCAGATTAAGGTAGTATAAAAACACTATCTATGACTTAATTAAGCAGTTTGATGCATTTGGCATTGACATGTTTGAAAGGGAAAACAATAGAGTGGAAAATTTACTTGCTAACATTGCCCTCTTACCAAATGATATTACATTTTCTATCATTTCAATTGTTGAAGTACAAGTTAGACCTTCAATTCATGATAATAAAAATAATTGGCAGGTGTTTAATGATGATGATGACATCTTGAGATTCTTGTGGTGTATTGATGAATATGAAGGTCAAGAAATTGATTTTGGAGGCTTTGTGGAGGAAGTGGACTATAAGGAAACTATATTTAGAAATGAAATTATCCAGTTGAAGACTAACAAAATTCCAAAAGGACAAGTAACATTAGAAAGGGTTTTTTATGGCCATGATAGAACTAATCCTAAGAAAAAATCCCCACACATAGAGGATTTGGAGGAAAATAATCTTGGAACAGAGAATGCTCCAAAAAAGGTTTATATCAGGAAGAAGATGAAACCTCAAGTCAAGAAAATTTTGATTGTTTTGTTGAGGAAGTATAGCCATGTATTTGCATGGTCATATGATGAAATGAAGGCATATAGGGAAGAGCTATTTAAACATGAGATACCTTTGAAACTAGATGCCAAGCCCTTTAGGAAAAACAAGAGGCCAATAAATCCCACTTTACAACCTAAGATCCAGGAAGAACTTGTGAAATTGAGTGATGTTAGGATCATTAAGCCTATCAGGCATTCTACTTGGGTTTCAAATCTTGTTCCAGTCAAGAAGAAAAATGGTGACATTAGGCTATTTGATGACTTCAAATATTTAAATGTGTCATCATTAAAGGATAATTATCCTTTTTCAAACATGGAAGCCATGTTACAAAAGGTAATTGGCTATGAGATTCTATCTATGATGGATGGGTTCCTAGGTTATAATAAAGTTGTGGTCAAAGAATCCAAGTAGTACAAAAAGAAATTCACAACTCTATGGGGTGCTTCTGTCTATGCTACAATTCCATTTGGATTGATAAATGTAGGGGCTACCTTTTGAAGAGCCATGGATGTGGAATTTTCTTATTTCATAGAAATATTTT
>VDFB02115258.1:0-24607 GCA_007258455.2 Sequoia sempervirens | reverse complement strand
TGATTTTTTTCTGATTTTTTCTAGACTTTTTCCTGATTTTTTCAAAAAATCTTATACTTTTGGTTTGTCAAAATTTTTCCCCAAAGATTTTTGCTGCTATGGTATAAACACATATCTTTTTGTAATATCAAGGATACTTTTGGAAACTTCCATGCATTGCTAATCTAAAAGGAAAAGTCTTTTTCCTAATCTGTATGCAGCCATGCTTTTGACATTGTCAAAAAGAGCAAATATGGACACCATCGATAAAAAAGATTTGTATTAACCAAATAGCCATGTACACATACATCAATATATGTCGATATAAGTATAAAATATAGTTACAAAATATCCATATAGGCTTACGCTCAAATTCCATATAGACATACAATATCAAATATATCCAATACAAGATATGTACAAAATTGTCATGTCTAGGCATACAAGAAAGGGCTCTAGAATCAAAATTCATTTCTCTCCATGCTCTGGAAATAATTTTTTTCCCTTTGTTTGGTGATCTGATGGTGATAAGTTTGTCTATTGTTTATGTTGTGCTCGAGGAGTGCTCCTACTACTCCTCCTATAGTTTAGTTCCTGGTGATGCCCAATTGTTACAATAAAGTAAAAGCATTAATATATAGAAATTTACATTATAAGAATGATATATTTAACCAAAATAATCCTTACTTCCATCTCATGATCACTCTCCCGCGGTGAAATATTTTCATACCGATTAACCGAGTGCTCAAGCCCTATATAAACCATCCAAATAGGAATTAAACTACGAGAATCAATAATGGTTTGATTTTTCACTAGAACTAACATCTATAACAACAAATGTAAATTGAAATTTAGTAATTTGCCTCATACCTCCTCTATCAGAGCCATTGAGGATTGTATAGCAGATGAAACATCGATATCCATTGCCCTTGTAACATTTGGAGGTGTTCCACAACCAACATTGAAAATAAAACAAAAAATTATTCAATCACAAAAAAGTTACAATAGCGAGATCCATGTCATGACTTATAATGTATGAGATCTAATGAACAAAATTTTGAGTACAAGTATTAAGCTATATATTTCTGGTAGGCCTTGGCACTTTGATAGGAAGACCAAGAATGATGGGGAGAAAAAAAAATACTCCATTTTGAAGGATGGGAAGACTTACAACCTTTCACCTCTCCTAGAAGAAGACAAGGCAAGGAATGAAGGGCCTAGTGTTTTGATGGTGGGTGAGAAGGAGTTCATGAAGACCTTGAACAAAGGAGGAGGAAGAGGATTCTTCCTAATTATGAAGCTAAAAAGTGAAGTAGATCTACCCACAAAGAAGAAGGAATATGCACCAAATGAAGTCCAAGAGTTGTTGGAAAGGTACAAGGACATAACGGTGAATGAATTACCTAGTTCCCTACCTCCCATTAGGATATAAGCCACCATATTGATTTGATTCCAGGGGCTGCATTGCCTAATAAGGCTGCATACAAGATGACACCTGCTCAAAATGAGGAGATTACAAGACAAGTGCAAGAGTTGACGGATAAAGGGCTAGTGAGGAAGAGTTTGAGCCCATGTGCTATTCCTACTATCCTAGCACCAAGGAAGGATGGGAATTAGATGCTTTACACTGATTCAAGAGCCATTAATAAGATCGTGCAATCAGATATAGGTTCCCGATGCCAATAATGGAGGACCTCATGGATTGTCTATCAAGAGCATCTTACTTTTCCAAGATTGATCTAAAGAGCGAGTACCATCAGATAAGGATCAGAGAGGGGGATGAATGGAAGACAAATTTTAAGACTAATGAAGGGCTTTATGATTGGTTGGTGATGCCCTTTGGGTTATCAAATGCCCCTAGTACATTTATGTGCCTTATTAATGAGGTATTGAGACCTTTCATTGGAAAGTTTTTTGTAGTTTATTTACATGGCATCCTTGTGTTTAGCAGGTCTAAAGAAGAACATTTGAAGCACCTTGACATGGTACTAAGGAGGTTACAAGAGGAGAAGTTGTTGATCAACATGGAAAAGTGTGAATTCATGAAGAAAGAACTAGTCTACCTTGGTTTTGTCATCTCCAAGGGAAGTTTGAAGATGGATCCTTCAAAGGTGCATGCTATTCTTACTCAAGGCCAGCACCAAAATCCATGGGAGATGTGAGAACCTTTTATAGAAAGTTCATCAAGAACTTTAGCCAAATTTTTGCACCAATCTTGGACACCATCAAAGGAGTTAACAAAGGTAAGTTTTCTTGGACCAATGAGGCTAATAAAGGGTTTGAATATCTGAAAATGAGAGTAGCACAACAGCCTATAATTGTGCTCCCTGATTTTGATAAAGTTTTTACCATTGAGTGTGATGCTAGCAATCAAGCAATAGGGGCTATTTTGAGCCAAGAAGGCAGACCAGTTGCATTTTACAATGAGAGGTTGAATGAAGCAAAGAGGAAGTATTCTTCCTATGATTTGGAATTGTATGCTATGGTCCAAGCCCTCAAAAAGTGGAGGCACTACTTGTTACCAAAATAATTTGTTGTTTATACTGATAATCATGGCTTGAGTTCTTTGAATGCACAAGAAAAACTCAGTCATAGGCACATGAAGTGGGTAGAGTCTTTACAAGCCTATACTTTCACAATAAAGCATAAGAAGGGCCAACAAAATAAGGTGGGAGATGCTCTCAGTAGAAGGTCACTTGTAGTGCAAGAGATCCAACTCCAAAGCATGGGGGTTGAAGCATTGAAGGATATGTATCATGAAGATTCATATTTCAAGGAGGTATACAATGTTTATGAGTAGCATTTGAATTCTTTTCATGGTGAATTCTCTGAATTTTTATTGCAGAATGGTTTTCTCTTCAAAGGAATCCAATTGTGTGTGTGTAAATGCTCAATGAGGGAGAATATCATAAAGGAGAAACACAGTGGGAGTCTTGGAGGTCACTTTGGCCTTGACAAGACCTTAAAACAAGTTAGGAGATTTTACTATTGGCCAAAGTTACAGGTGGATGTGAGAAGGTATGTTGAAGGCTGCATAATATGTCAAAGGGAAAAGGGAACTTCATCAAATGGAAGACTCTATCAACCAATGCCCACTCCCAATAGGCCTTCAGAGTGTGTAAGTATCGACTTTGTCTTGGGGTTGCCTAGAACCTAAAAAAGTTTTGATAGTATCTTTGTGGTAGTTGATAGATTTAGTAAGATGGAACATTTTCTTCCTTGCAAATGCACCAATGATGCATCTCATATAGTAGGTCTCTTCTTTAAGGAGGTTGTTAGGATACATGGACTACCTTTAAGCATTGTTTCTGAAAGGGATTCTAAATTCATTGGTCACTTTTGGACGACCTTGTGGAAGAAACTCAAGGAAAAAATATGTCCTTTAGTTCAGCATACCATCCACAAATGGATTGAAAAATTGAAGTGGTGAATAGATCATTGGGAAACCTCTTAAGATGCCTTACCAAGGAGCATGGAAAAGCTTGGGATCTGATTTTACCTCAGGCTGAATTTGCATATAATGACTCCATGAATAGGAGCATTGGTAGAAGCCCTTTTGAGGTAGTCTATGGCATGCACCCTAGAGGGGTCTATGAACTAAGAGATCTACAAGGAGTTGCTAGGAGAAGTGCTCAAGGTGAGGACTTTGTTGTTAAAATCAGGGATATTCATCAACAAGTGAAGGAAACCCTTCAAAAGAATGTTGAGAAGTATAAGGGAAAGGCAGATTTAAAGAAGAGCAATGTCCAATTCAAGGTTGGAGACTTGGTGATGGAACACTTGAAGAAGGAGAGACTTCCAAAAGGAAAGTATACCAAACTCATGATGAAGAAGATAGGACCTTGCAAGGTGGTCTACAAGTTTGGCCAAAATGCTTATGAAATAGAGCTACCTCCTGGGGTGGCAATCTCTCCTATCTTCAACATTTCTGACTTGTATCCTTTCAAAGCTTTTGTGATATGATTGAGTGCTTGGTTACTATCAAACTAATGATATGATTGATGTTACTAAATTTGTTTAAGGTGTATAAGATAGGTTTGGTGACTTTGATGGTTGGATGGGTGACTATTATGAAGCCCTTTGAGCAAATTGGTGATTAACCACAAGATGATAATCAAGATTTTGTCATAGCAGGAGTTTGTAACCTATAAATAGATTGTTGCAGTCAAAATATGGTGAGTACAGTGCTTGATAATGGACTGATAATAGTGAGGTATGGTTTAATTGATTTGTTGCCTTGGTGAATAAATGAAAGGATGAATTGTTCAAGTGTCAATAATCAGGTTTATGTTGTTTTTATGGTGGTTGAGAATGATGTGAATCTAATTGATTAAGTCAAAGTTTTCTTTAATATGGTTTTTTCTTTGAATGAATCAATTGGAATACTGATTAGTGGAATGATGAATGATGGCCTATGGAATGGCTAAGAGAATTTGAGTGGATTTTGGTTGAATGAAAAGTAGATTTATGATGAAATTATATTTGATCTTCTCCTGATTATATTTGGGATTGAAATCCCTTGAAGAAATGATGTTGATGGTGTTTGTTGGATGCTCGCATCAGATGTACCCGATGATTGAGTGTTTTGATATGATGCTCTGCATCACTAACTGCCTTGTCTATGCTATTGCTTACTATTATGGTTTCATAGATTTTTTCCAAGCATCCATAGTTTGTCGTGGTGGTGCACCTTTGCAAGCACATGCCTCCATGTGAAGTAATTGCATCGTGTTGCTTATGTTGACTTTCTAAACAACTATATTGTACAGTTGAAATTTTTTCATCTATCAACATCTTGTTATTAGTTATGGAATTTGAAGTACTAATGCTTTGAGTTTGAATGATGTGTAATGCAACGTAACCAACAATATGAATATAAACTACACAAATCTATTAAGTATAATTCATTAGTTAAGTTCTCTTTATTCTATTACCTTGTGTATGCGTTTGAGTGAATCCAGCACTAGGAGGTGTTTGCTTGAAACCACCAATATTAGCCTATTCAACATCCAAAATCACATGTATTAAAATACCATTCGTAAAACAATGCTATTAACATGTAATAAATTTATAATTGTTTACTAGTTACATACCCCACTAATAGGTGTACTATAGAAATAAGTAGGTGGAGGACTGGTGTATCCAGTCTCAACACTGTGACCCTGCAATTTTATTAAAATAATAAAACTAAATTAGTTAATCATGCATTTCAGAATCAAAATTTAATAAATTAAATTCAATGAACATGCTGACTTTTACCTGACTATCAATGCCATATGCATGATGCAAAATGTCAGCCATCCTCTCCATCCCCGTAGCAGCATTCAGATCCTATGTAGTAGCATACGGATCCTGTGTAGCAGCCTCCTGAGTGTCGGTGGGGTCATATGACAAAGTCGCCCCGCAAGATTGACACACATGGGTTCGAAGGCCACCACCCGAAGACTCCCCTGGATGGCATTGTACAATAGGGCTACTATGATGGATGACACTCCGGGTCAAAGTGTTGATCGCCTGCAATGTCTCTACATCAGCACTCTCCTTCACAACAGGCATAACAATGTGCTCACGAGGCCTAGAGAGGTCGTCTCCCTTGCCGAGGATCTGTGCAGGGCCTATCTGAGTGACCCCCACCTCTCCCCTGGAACTCCCTCATATCAAAATAATTTTGGATTTGGTTCAATACAAACTCACTGTATAGTTTCCTAAGAAAATATTGGGGGACTTCACAATTATTGCACGGTGGGTAATCAAAGACCAAATACCATCTATCATAAAAATGGTTCCTAATCTCTTGGTGGTGGCACCAATGAATAGGAAACCTCTTTGCATTGAGGGTAAGATTTTGATTTGTTTTAGGGTCAGTGAATAGAGAGCACAAATCACCTTTAGTAATTTTTAAATCTTTTACTTGTTTATATGATAATTTGTCTACATAATATGCCCTGGCTGCCTGCCTCCTATCTTGCCATCCAAATATTTGTTGGGTAATTGCATCTACATTTTTTAACATCTCTTTCAATTAATTTTCTAGTGTCATTCTTTCTATGGTTGAAGCATTTGGATCACTCATCCTACTGATAAGATCCTCAAGTTTTTTTCTATTGTTGTCAATTTCACTCAGATTTTCTTGAGTGCCAAGAGGGTATTGAGTGATTGGTGGGGGAGGTTGATTTTGTTGAGGATTTTGTTAAGGATTTTGTTATTGAGGATTTTCCTCCTCTTCTTCTTGAGGATTTGCAGGATTTCCTACAAATTTAAAAATAAACAATCAAATCTAACCTAAAACAAACAAAATCAATTTCAAACTAAGAAATTCAAAACAAATAGCAGACAATACTTACCTCCCGCACCTCTTTGTCATCGTGGCACCATATTTGCAAAGTAAATACAACTATTGTTGATAAAATTTGTAGAAATCCTTCCTCCTAGAATGTGAGTGTGAAAGTTAGGGTTTTTGGCCGCGGGCAGAGAGAAACAGTAAATAGAAAATGATAGTTTTAACTTTTTTTTTGCTTTTAAAACAACATAACATGAGTGCGTTATAACACGCTCGCGTTATCTCTTTCCAAAAAAAATTTTGGCCACAAAAGTGCGACCATCTTCATGCACCCACCCATTTAAGGCAAGGAACACATTTGATAAAGTTGACCAATTGACCATTTTGATGACCGCCTGCTTCAAGAAAGACATATCTTGCTTAAGGCGAATGACAAGGTTGACCAATGACAATGTCTAATCTCAGGAAGGAAACATCCTGATAGAAGACAAGTGATAAGACTAAATGAGATAAATGAAATAATGCACCATTCCAATATAAGACTAATGACCTAATAGCGATTGATGATAAAGTAATTGATTGATTGAAGATTGAAGATTTGTTGGTTATGTTTGTTTGTTGATTTATGATTTGGTTTGAATGATGATTTCTTGCAGATAAAAATGA
Source organism: Sequoia sempervirens (assembly GCA_007258455.2). Classification (NCBI taxonomy): domain Eukaryota; kingdom Viridiplantae; phylum Streptophyta; class Pinopsida; order Cupressales; family Cupressaceae; genus Sequoia; species Sequoia sempervirens. Next base: position 17,682 of record VDFB02115258.1, on the reverse strand, counting down.
AACTCGACAAACCATAAAGGACTAACTTAGGGCCTTGGGGGCTCATCGATTGATGGCCTTGCCTAGGTTATATAAGCAGAGACCTCGTAGTTCAACATGACTTGACTTTGTTTTATTTGACAAAAGACTGAATCATGATTTTATTTTAACCAATCTAAAAAGACTGACCTAATGTCTCGGGGGCCCAATTAAGATGAGCCTTTCCTACGTAGAAAATGCACAGAGACAACATAGTTTGACCACTATAACATAGACTCACTCAGACTCGAACTCTGTTTTTGAAAGTTTTTGAAGTTTTCTGATGAATTTGGATTTCAAAGGTTTCTTGATTTTTTTGGATTTTGAAGTTTTATGATTTTTTTTTTTGGATTTTGAAGGTTTTATGATTTTTTGGATTTTGATGTTTTATGATTTTTGGATTTTGATGGTTTTATAATATATTTTTTGGATTTTGAAGGTTTTATGTTTTTTTTTGGATTTTTGGCAGTTTTATGATTTTTTTTTGGATTTTTGATGTTTTATGATTTTTTTGGATTTTTGATGATTTATGAGGCTGATACCATGTGTAAGATCCCATGAAGGCGTAAGTCAAGGAATTTCCCCTAGTTAGGTGTATAACCAATTTATTATGCACAAGGGGAAGTAGCGAATGAAGGCAAAGGATGATCATGAAGGCAAAGGATACTAAATGTTGGTGGTTCTCAGGTCATGGGAATGATGACAAACCTTTATTATGGATGAAAGATGTGTGTGAATGGATGATCAGATGATGGAAGACTAGGTGGAGTGATAGCAGAGAGAGGAGAATAGACTGACTACACATGACACCTATTTTCTAGGGTTTCACCATGGTACTTATCCAAAGCGCCACTGAAGTGGTTCACTTTTGAATGAATTATTTCTCTTCAATATTTTTTATTTTTTTTTGTCACCAAGATGCTTGTTTGCTAGGTTTTTATCAGGGTGACTATTTCTTTTTTCTTTTTCTTTTCCTATTTTTTTCTTGGATGTCACACAAGACACCTATTTTCTAGGTTTTCATTAGGGTGATAATTTTTTTTATTTTTTTATATAGACTTGGTGTTCTGTGTGATCATTGATTGCTCTGAATCCTTTGATGGTGTTGATATAGACATTGGTGTCATGATATTCCAATAGTGACCTATATGGAGTAATTGTCTTGTCAGGACCATAACACTTGCATACAACTAATCAATTTCATTGTGATCCTCTATGATACTAGGTTTGGCTTTATCAAGATACACACATCATGATAGAGTTCCATTTGACTCCTTATGATAAAGAGTTGTTGCCAAGATGCAATGAATTTGTGATGTGAGATTTTTAGACTTTAGGTGAGATGTAGGATTATGATGGATGATGGTAGGTGTGGATAGACTATTTGGTGTTTTGGATGTAGCAATTTTTATTTTCCAAACTTGGGATGGTGGATGATGGAGCTTGAAATTTTGATTGGGATAGTGTTTGTAACCAACACTTTTATATGCCTTGTGTGATGACCATTTTGAAGGAGGTGGAAATTTTTTATATATGAGAGGTCTCTTTACTTGTGGCTCCACATTTTGATTGGATATTGGAATTGATTTTTTTTCTTTACTTGATCCATTTGGGTGATCCCACAATACTGGTTTACAATTTTTGGCCAAACTAGACATTGAACTAAATTATTTTAACTAAATCTTCACTTTCGGGCACCTATAGTGGCTAAACCATGGGGAATTTGAAGATGATACAAACTAGTGGTTTGTGAAATTTTGTTTGTATATTCTAAATATATATTTTTCAAAAAATTTGGAATCAGATTGCACTTCTATTTTCATCTCCTTTGAAAAGTAGTTTATAATAGTAAACACCATTTTTAAATATTGACGTTACTGGCTAACATAGCTTTTTTTCTATGAAGGATAAAATTATAATTTTTTCAAATTTAGATTTCTAACTATAATATCTAGTGCATGGAATTGGTTTCATAGCATTTCATTGAATATTTTTTTCTTAATTAAGTTTCAAAGTCAAACCAATTATAATTTAGACATGATTTACTAGATAAAACATAATTTTTTTGTATGCATTGAAATTCAAATTTTTTTTTTGTTAGATCAAAGACATCAATATATAGTGCATAGATATTTTACAGATCTTTTTTTTTAATCAACTATTTTTCCACATGTGAAGAATATAGAGCTTGATTTTAAGTGAAAAACCTACATTCACAAGAAATAAAAAAATATATAATAATCAAATTAAATCTATTTAAAATTATACTTTTTGGGAAGCTTACAATAAGGAATACATACTTACAAAAAATAAATTTTAAATGAATTCATTTAATCCCCCAAAAGGTAAATCAAAAGTGGGTTTTTATCAACATTTTGATAGGTGTAAAGGAGACTCTATTATAGGTATGGTTTAAAACTAGCAAGGTTCTATCTAAGGGAGTTTGATCTAAGATGGTTTGATCAAACCCTCTTCAATTGGAATCCTTTAAATGGAAATTTTCAAGGCTTAAATCATTATATTTTCTAAAAATATGTGGTTTCAGCAAAAATCAGGATCTCCCAAAAAGTGTAAACCACTATTGTGGGATCACCTATTTTTCTTTGGGATCCATTTTAATTTTATTTGTCCACTTGGATTTTTGTATTCAAAGACATTTGATATTTGATTTTGGGATTTAGACTTGTAATAATTTTGTTTTTGTTGGTTCCAATTGATGGAATTAATTATGTTGGAATGATGGTTTACGATTTGGATGGAAGGAGTGTTGGCAACAACCTTATGACAAGGACTACTCATGGCCCCCATTTTGAAGTTTGTATTGGATAAAGTTATCCTTGATATCATTGGGGTATCACTAACATCATTTGATTTTCTGATTAAAGAATAACCAAGACCTTGATGTCTAGGATTTGCATGAAACTGTATTGGTTCTAGAATGCCTTGCTCATGTAGGCCTAGTCCTCTTCCTTGATATTGGATGCTCTAAAATATTCTATTTGTGATGGGGTATTTGTTGTTTTGAAAGAAAGATGCTAACCCATCATTATTTAGCTAGAAACCATTACTCAAAATTTTCTCATCCACAAGAAAGCTTGCTTTAAAACAAAGTTAGATGATCTTAATTGATAGGATATTTTGGCTTTATCATTCATCATGATTTTTTATTCTTGATCATTTGGGATGTCAGTTTGATCCATAGTAGCTTTTGTATCTTCTTATTTGACTTGATCAATAGTAGCTTCTTTATGCTCTTATTTGATGTTATCCATATCATTTATTTGATTATCTATGTGTCCAAAAGAGGCAAGTGTCTCATCTTGGGAAATGGAGGTGTTTGGAGTTTAGATAGGATCAACTTCAACTATTTGATCATGGATGGTATGAAGGTCGATGAGAGGATCATTTTGGATTTCTTTTTCAATGGTAGGATTCTAATCAAAGATAGGTTTATCTTGGATGACATGATTGGGAATGGGATGTTGATTAGATATTTGATTAACTTGGATATCATAAGCATCTATAGGTGATTTTTGGGTAACTTGATCTAGATTTGTCATGGATTTCATTTCATCATGATTTGGTCTTTTCTTTGGACGTCTATCCCAAGGTTTAGGCAATGGAATGTGATTTTGGGAAATGATTGGATTTTATTTGATGGACTCAGGATTTTGACATGGAAATAATGGAGTTTCAATAGCTAGATCTTTTCTGGTATTGGTAAGCGATGGAGGACATGATGGTGACAAATGGTTGGATGGTGTAGGATTAGCAATGTGATTGAATCACTTCACTTTGTTTTCATTTAGGACTCAAACAAGTTCCTTTGCTAGTTGTCCTTGGAGAGCATTAATTAATGTGCTTTTATTGGATGGTATTGTAGTTTGGGATGGAGTGGACGACAATGGGTTAGTGGATGATGGATTAGGATAAGATGTGGAGGATTGGAATGGAATAGTGGATGATGGATTATGATAGGGTGTGGAGGATTGGAATGGACTAGTGGAAGGTTGGTTTCCCTTGTCAAGGTTAGGATAAGGGTGATTAATGGATGTTTGATGGGGATTAATGGCATGGATCATGTCAAGTGACTCTTGATAGTAGGGGTAGATAGATGGAGGACTAGAGCTTATGGGTTGTTCGTAAGATGGGTAGAGGGATGTTTGACTCAGGACTATGGGTGATTGGTATTGACGATTGAGGATGAATTGGTATTCAGCTTGATTATGAAGAAGATCAAGGTAAAGCAAAGACATGGTCATGAATTCGGATTAGGATGGATAAGGAAAGCTTAGCAAGGACCATATAAAAATTGTGACCTTTGGATGTCAATGCAAGGTGACAATGCAAAATGGATATGAAACTAAACTATTTTTTTGAGATTTTTGGAGATATAAGGATTCCAAATGCTAATGATGCACCTAAGATCAAGATTAAGGAATGGTAGAATGATAGTGACCCTATGACCGAAGGATATGATATGTGAGGATGATGATGAGCGAAGGATATATTTTTTTGTGATCTTTGGGATATATAGGGATACAAAATGACAATGCAAGGATGATGATGATCTTATGACCAAAAGATATGGCATGCAATGAAGCTAATGAGACCAAGGATATGGACCTTCAAAAATTTGGGCACTTAACCAATCTATGTTGATCCAAGATAGCAATGTAAGATGGTATGGGACTAAGCTAGGTTTTTGTGATTTTGGGGATATAAGGATGCAAAGTGGTAATGCAAGGATGATGATGACCAAAGGATATGACATGCTATTTTTTTGTGATTTTCAAGGATATAAGGATGCAAGATGACCATGGAAGGATAATGGTGACATTAAGACCAAATGATGAAGCTAAATGAATCTAAATAAGACCAATGGATGCAAAGGATACCAAAGGTAGACTAATTAATGGTGAAGGATAATGATATGGAGACTAAATGATACTAAATGATCAAGGGTGTGATGAAACTAAGGCTAAGATGAAACTAAAATATGTTTTTTTTGTGATTTTTTGGATATATAAGGATGCAAAATGACAATGCACCTAAGTCCAAGACCAAAGCATGATAGGATGACAATGATGTTTATGATCAAAGGATATGGTATGCGAAAATGAAACTAAATGGGACCAATGGATGTTAAATGATACTAAAGGGATGGACCTTAAGATTTAAGAAAAAGGATGCTAACCGAGCTATGAAGATCCAAGGTAACAAACGAAATTATCATTGACCTTTTTGATGACATGGATAATGGTTTTGACAAGGTGAGTTTAAACTAAGACACAAGTTTGAGACTCAAGTGTTGACCAAGATGGCAATGAAAAAGGCTAATAAAATAAAAGATGAAGGTCAATGACAAGTTGGATAAGCAACCATGGACTATCCAAAGGCTTAGTAATCTTCCTATGTCTAAAATATGAAAGGTAAGTACAAGTTAAGGTCTAGGATTAATGTATGCAAGGAAAAGGTGACTTAAGGTGCAATCTAAAATGTAATGCAATCCTAAATGAGGATAGTGGAATGGACTAGGAAAGATTTGTAAGTCTAAGGTTTAAATAACAAGATCTTTGTCAAGATGAATTGGTTCAACTTTGGACAATGATTTTGTGAAATTGTGGTTATTAGTCAATTGTGGCTCTATTTCAAGTAGTTATGGTTCACAGAGAGTTGTTTTACAAATTTGATGTTTTGGGCTGGTTTTTTAGTGGATTTTTGACTGATTTTGATGAAATTTTGTTTGGAAAACATTGAATACAGTCACAAACACTTGTTTTGGTCTGATTTGGATGTGGAAAAGTTTGATTTTAAGATGAAAACACTCATAGACAATATTCAAAATCCTAAGGTTGGAAAGGAAACCACTGGTTGATATCCCCACTTGGACCAATGGATCACAAACTCCAAAATCTTTGAAGAATGATTTATTTTTTAATCTTACATTTGGTAAAAATTATGGAAAATGGATCACAAACACCATGGTATGAAATAGGCCAAGGTGTGTAATGTTACCACTTGCAAAAGACAAACAGCCAAAAAGACAAGGAATGCCATGACTCATACTAAGGACCTAATTTCCCTAGTCTTTTTGTCAAGAAAAACCATAGACAACAAGCAAAGAAATGGGATCATGATCCATCATCACTCTAAATATTTCATGGGAAATCCTCGAGGTACACAGTAACATGACCAAAAACCAATAAAAAAGATAAGACAAACTCATACCAACAAAGTGTTTGCCAGAGAGATAATGTTTATTGATAGGATTGACAAGATTGATTGATATGATTGATTAGGTTTAGTTTCAGGATGACTAAGATGACTGATTTGATTGATTGTTTGACAAAATTTGATTGATAGGTTGAAAAAGGCTAATTAATTTATTTTATTGATTATTCTTGGTTTCAGGAAAGACACAACCTGAATAAGGCAAGATTGATTGACCAAGATGACAAGGTTGATTGACCAAATGGCGAACTTGAGTTGATTTGATAAAGTTTGATTGATATGATTGACCGATGTGATGATGCTTGGTTAAAAGAAAGACATATCCTATTTAAGGAAAGGAACACATCTGATAAGGTTGATCGATTGACCATTTTGATAAAACACCTAGTTGCGAGAAAGACACATCTTGCTTAAGGTGAATGACAAGATTGACCAACTTAGACAAAGTCTAATCTCAGGAAGGATACATCTTGATAAAAGACAAGAGTTAGGACCGAATGAGACAAATGAAATAATGTCCCATTCTGATACAAGACCATTGACCTAATCAATTGATTGATGATAAGATGATTGATTGATTCAAGATGAAAGATTTGTTGGTTATGTTTGCCTGTTGATTCATGATTTGGTTTGAATGATGATTGCTTGCAGATAAAAACTAGATTCAACAAACCCTAAAGGACTAACCTAGGGCCTTGGGGGATTATCGATTGATGGCCTTTCCTACGTTATACATGCAGAGACCTCGTAGTTCGACATGACTTGACTTTGTTTTATTTGACAAAAGATTGAATCATGATTTTATATGGACCAACCTAAAAAAACTAACCTAATGTCTCAAGGGCCCATTTAATATGAGCCTTTCCTACATAGAAAATGTGTAGAGACAATGTAGTTCAATCCTAATAACACAAACTGACTCTGACTCAGACTCATTTTTTGGAAGTTTTGATGGTTTCTGATTTTTTTGGATTTTGAAGGTTTTTATGTTTTTTTGGATTTTGATGTTTTAGGATTTTTTTGGACTTTGTGTTTTATAATTTTTTGGGATTTTTGATGTTTTATGATTTTTTTGGGTTTTGACGTTTTATGATTTTTTTGGATTTTTGATGTTTTATGATTTTTTTGGATTTTTGATGTTTTAAGATTTTTTTGGATTTTTGATGTTTTTAAAGGTTGATACCATGTATTATTTTCCATGAATACATAATTCAAGGAATTTCCCCCAATCAGGTGTAGGACCAACTTATTATGCATGAGGGGATTGATGGATGGTCAAGAAAATGAATGATGCTAAATGTCGATGGTCTTCAGGCCATGGAAAGGATGATGAAGCTTTATTATGGATGAATGAGACTTTGTTATGGATGATAACTATAAGGATCATGGAAAATGAATGTGAAAGATACCCATAATCAACCAAGCAAGTATGCACAAGGATCTAGGACAAACATGTTCTTGCCTCTAGTCAAGCTGAAAACTAATTGATAGGTGATGGTGATGATGAAAACATTGTTTGATATGGGAAGGACACATCCCAAAACAATGTGAGGATTGGGAAAGATACATCCTATTGATGATAATGTAACTAGAGGATCAAGGTTTGCAGCAAGGCTTGGAACAATGCCAATGAATGTTTTGAATGACGCACTAGAGTGCATAGCAACATTGTATGGATTAGGCTTGTTGCATTTGAAATGACTAACCTCTAGATGGGATTATGGAGGGAACTTGGATAAGTGGATTAGAATCCTTAAACCAATGACAAGGGAAAACCAAGTTCAACAATAGGTATGGAAGGATAATGGATTTATTTTGGCAAAGGATAAGAGACATGAGGATTATTGGCTGAAAGAATTATCATATGATCTCTACGGACTATTTTGCATAGGAATAATTTTTTTTCTCTGAGATATGGGTTTGGATAAATTCTATGAAGGAAATGACATGATATTTCATGTATAGTGTATGACCAAAGGATAGACATGCCAAGAATTTTCCCAAAGCATGATTTATGTTTGTGCCCCATTTCTTATCAAGATCAAGGTAGGTGGGAAAATGGATGGAAACAATATGGATTAGATAGATAGATGGAAATGTTATGAGAAAGGCATGGGAGATGAGACAACTTGCCCCCAAGTGTAATTGTCCACATAGATAATTGCTCTTACACATGACATTTGTTTTCTAGGTTTTCATCATGGTACTTATCCAAAGTGCCATAAAAATATTTTTCACTATTGGACAAAATTTTTCTCTATACTATTTTTTTTCTTTTTTTCTTTTTGATTTTTTGATGCCACACAAGACACCTGTGTTTGCTAGGTTTTCATCAAGGTGACAATTTTTTTGATTTTTTATATTGGCTTTATGTTTTGTATGATTGTCGATTCTTCTAAATCCTTTGATGGTGTTGATGTAGATACTAGTATCATGATATGCCAATAGTGACCTTTATCATGGAGTATTTTTCTTGTCAGGATCATAACACTTGCATACAATTGATCAATGTCATTATGATCCTCTTGATACTAGGTTTTTCCTTATTGAAAGACACACATCATGATAGAGTTCCATGTGAGTCCTTATGATAAGAGTTGTTACCAAGATGTGACAGATTTGTGAAGTAGGATTTTTAGACTTTAGGTGAGATGTAGGATTATGATGGATGATGGTAGGCGTGGATGGATTATTTGAACATTTGGATGTAGCAATTTTTATTTTCCAAACTTGGGATGGTGGATAATGGAGTTTGGAATCTTGATTGGGATACTATTTGGAACCAACACTTTTAAATGCCTTGCATGCTAACCATTTTGAAGGACGTGGAAATTTGATATATGAGGGAGACCCCTTTTCTTGTGACTTCACATTTTGATTGGATATTGGAATTGAAATTTTTTCTTTACTTGATCCATTTTTCTTTGGGATCCATTTTAACTTTATTTTTCCACTTAGATTTTTGCATTCAATGACCCTTGATATTTGATTTCGTGCTTTAGACTTGTAAGAATTTTGTTTTTGTTGGTTCTAATTGATGGGATTAATTATGTTGGAATTATGGTTTATTGTGTGGATGGAAGGAGTGTTGGCAACAACCTTATGACAAGGACTACTCATGGCCCCCATTTTGATGTTTGTATTAGATAAATTTATCCCCAATATCCTTGAGGTATCACTAGCACCATTTGATTTGATGATTGAAGAACAACCAAGACCTTGATCTCTAGGTTTGCATGAAGTTGTACTGGTTCTAGAATGTCTTGTTCATGTAGGCCTAGTCCTCTTCCTTGATATTGCATGCTATGAAATATTCTATTTGCGATGGGGTATTTTTTACTTTGAAAGCAAGATGTGAACCCATCATTGTGTATGTGAAATTTTTTGCTTGGAATCTTCTCATCTACAAGAAGTCATATTTTGACAAAGGTGGATGATCTTATTTGGTAGGATATTTTGGCTTTGTCATTCATCATGCTTGTGTCTTCTTGGTTATTTGGGATGTTGATTTGATCCATGGTAGCTTTTGCATCTTCTTCTTTGACTTGATCTATGTTAGCTTGTTTATGTTCTTCTTAATCCATAGTAGCCTTTTTACGTTATTCTTTGACTTGATCCATGTCATTTTTTTAATTATCTATGTGTCTAAAGGAGGAAAGTGTCTCAGTTTGGGAAATGGAGATGTTTAGAGTTTGGATAGGACCAACTTCAAATGTTTGATCATGGATGGTATAAAGGTCGATGAGAGGACCATTTTGGATTTCTTGTTCAACGGTAGGATTTTGATCAAAGATAGGTTTATCTTGGATGGAATGATTGGAAATTGGATCTTGATTAGGGATTGGATTAACTTGGATATCATGAGCATCTATAGGTGATTTTTTTGGTAACTTGATCTATATTTGTCATGGAGTTTATTTCATCATGCTTTGGTCTTTTCTTTGGAAGTATATCCCAAGGTTTAGGCAATGGAATGTGATTTTGGGTAATGATAGGATTTTCTTAGACAAGATTTTGACATGGAAATAATGGAGTTTCAATAGCAATATCTTTTTTGGTATTGGTAAGCGATGGAGGACATGATGGTGACAAATGGTTGGATGGTGTAGGATTAGCAATGTGATTGGATTGCCTAACTTTGTTTTTATTTAGGAGTTGAACAAGTTCCTTTGCTAGTTGTCCTTGGAGAGCATTAATTAATGTGCTTTTAGTGGATGGTATTGTAGTTTGGGATGGAATGGATGGAAATGGATTGATGGATGATGGATTAGGATAATATGTTGAGGATTGGAATGGACTAGTGGAAGGTTAGTTTCCCTTGTCAAGGTTAGGATAAGGATGATTAATGGATGTTCATTGGGATTAATGGTATGGATTGTGTTAATTGGTTCTTGATAAGGAGGATAGATGGATGGGGGGGTAGAGATTATGGATTGTTGGTAAGATGGGTAGATAGATGGTTGACTCAGGAATGTGGGTGATTGGTATTAATGATTGAGGATGGATTGGCATTTAGCTTGACTACTTAGAAGATCAAGGTAAAGAAAAGGCATGGTCATGAATTCAGATTAGGATGGATAAGGAAAAGTTAGTAAGGACCATATAAAAATTGTGACCTTTGGATGAAAATGCAAGGTGCCAATGCAAAATGGGTATTGAAACTAAACTATGTTTTTGGATTCTTTTGGATTTTCAGATATGAGGATGCAAAGTGCTAATGTACCTAAGACCAAGATTAAGGAATGGTGGGATGATAATGACCCTATGACAAAGGGATATGATATGAAAGGATGATAAATGCAAAGTGGGATATGAGACTAAGCCATGTTTTTGTATTTTTTTGGATTATAAGGATATGAGGATGAAACTGGCAATGCACCTAAAACTAAAGGTTGGGAAGCAATGATGATAATGAAAAAAGGATATCTAGTATGATAATGAAGCTAAAGTGAGACTAAAGGACATAAAATGATAATAAGGATGTGGAACTAAAGATTTAAGATAAAGGATACTTACCAGTCTATGTTGATCCAAGATGGGAAGGCAAGATGATATGAAATCAAGCTATGTTTTTGTGATTTTTTTTTAGATATAAGGATACAAGGTAATCATGCAAGGATGATGACTAAAGGATGAAGCTAAATGAAACTATGGATGCCAAAGGTGGATTAAATATTAATCAAGGATAATGATAAGGTGCTAAGTTAATGATCAAAGGTAGTGGTGCAACTAAGGTTAAGATGAAATTAATCTATGTTTTTGTGTTTTTGGGATATAAAGATGCAAAATGAAAGTGCAATCTAAGTCGAAGACTAAGGATTGATAGGATGATAATGAAGCTATGGTCAAAGGGTATGATATGAATCTAAATGAGACTAAGGTAATGCTAAGGATATGAGTCCTAAAATTTAAGACAAAGGATGGTAACCAAGCTAATGTAGGTTGAAGATAACAAACCTAAATGTCATTGACCTTTGTGATAATCAAGGTGATAGTTTTGACAAGGTGAGTCTAAAGTAGGACACAAGTTTGAGACCCAAGTATTGACCAAGATGATAAGGACAAAGGATGATAAAATAAAAGATGAAGTTCAATGGAAAATTGGATAAGAAACCATGGGTTGTTCAAAGGCTTAGTAATCTTCCTATGTTTGAAATCTAAAAGGTAAGTGCAACCTAAGGTCTAGGATTAATTATGCAAGGTAAAGGTGACCTAGGGTGCAATATAAAATGTAATGCAATCCTAAATAAGGATGATGGAATGGATTAGTAAAGCACTACAAGTATGAGGTTTAGGTAACAAAATCTCTATCAAGATGAATTGGTTCAATTTTAGACAAGGATTTTGTGAAATTGTGGTTATCAGTTAGTTGTAACTTCGTTTCAAGTAATTGTGGTTCATAGAGAGTTGTTTTGCAAATTTGATGTTTTAGGCTGGTTTTGATGAGATTTTGTGAAATGAAATTTGGAAAACATAGAAAACAAGTAGCAACCAAATGTGAGATTCAATAAAACTAGTGGTGAACCATTTTTCTGGTTTTATCACCATTTTTAGTTTGTTGTTATCATTAAAGTTTTTTTTAGTTTACTATAATGGCGTAAAATTCCACCCCTTGCAATTTCACATACATTTTTGCATCCGCTTTAGTGTCCACTCCCTTAGCATTTGTATAGGCTCATTTTAGCCCCTGCATCAACCCTTTTCCCCTCTCAAGATACTCGAACACCCATTTTCAACATCTACCTTTGTGTGTCAACTTTGCATCAGAATTGTTCTTTTCCTGTTCTCATTGTTTTGTAGCATGATACACACTAGTGGTTTACAATTTTTGGCCAAACTGGACACTTAAATAATTTTTAACTAAATCTTCACTTTCGGGCACCTATAGAGGCTAAACTGTGAGGAATTTAAAGATGATACAAACTAGAGTTTCGTGAAATTTTTTCTATAGATTCTAAATATATTTTTTTCAAAACTTTTGGAATCAGATTGCATTTTTCCATTTCCCTCAAAAACTAGTTTTTTTTAAGAAAAAAACATTTTTAAAAAGTGATGCTCACCGTATAATATACAATTTTTTTCCATGAAGGATAAAATTCTAATTCTTCAAATTTAGATTCGAACCAATATCTAGTGCTTTCACTTGGTTAGGTAGATTTTTATTGAATATTTTTTCTTTAATTAAGTTTTAAATTCAAACCAATTATAATTCAAACATAGCTTAATCGTGATAGCACGTAACTTTTTTTGTATGTATCAAAATTCAATTTTTTTCTTTGTTGGATCAAGGACTTCAATATCTGGTGCACTAATATTTTTAATTTTTTTGATAATCTTCTATTTTTCCACATGTGCAAAACAAAGAGCTTGATTTTCGGTGAAAAACCTACATTCACAAGAAATAAAAAATAAATATAATAATTAAATTAAATTTATTTAAAATTATACTTTTTGGGAAGCTTATAATAAGGAATACATACTTACAAAAAATAAATTTTAAATGAATTCATTTGATCCCCCAAAAGGTAAATCAAAAGTGGTTTTTTATCAGCATTTTGATAGGTGTAAAGGAGACCGTTATAGGTATTTAAAACTAATGGGGTTATATCCAAGGGGGTTTGATTTAAGGTAGTTTGATCAAACCCTCTTCAATTGGAATTCTTTAAACTAAAATTTTGAAGGATTAAATCATTATATTTTCTAAAAATATGTGATTTCAGCAAAAATTAGATCCTCCCAAAAATTGTAAACCAGCTTTGTGGGATCAACACATGTCCAGACACTAGCGTGCCATGTGGATTTTCCACGCACCGCGCTAGCATCCTGTGATGTTTCAACCTCAAATAGTTGTTTTCGACCATGTTTTCCACTTGTCACCTCCTTTGGTCAGTGGTAACAGTTTGAGATGCCTTGTAATGACTCAAGAAGCTTCTTTTCCTTCCTTAAGTGCTATATTTGCACTTCATTTACTCTCTCTGGATCTCTCTAGCTCTTGCTCTTGCATTTTCTCTCCTTCCTCTTGTTCTCTCAAGCTTTCACAACTCTCTTTCTTATTACAAAAACTTTCAAAATCATTCTCAATCTCTCACAACACCCTTTGCAACACTCTTGGCTCTTGCAACTATCTTTCTTTCCCTCTTTGGCTTGTTTAAGCCTTGTAGCTGATATCTCCCTAACTTTGTGCTTGCGAGCATCCTGGGATTCCATATCCCCCATCTACTGCATCTCTACTTCATGATACAGGTTCTTGTCCTTGAGCAAGGATTACTTTTATCACTCACACTTGGTGGTGCAGGTTCAAATTCTAAAGCGGGTTTTGCTTTCACCACACAGTTTATCCATTTTGGTTCATATCTCTCTCTATCTTTCTGGATTTCTGTGGAGGTGGGAACATGAAAACGGGGGTTTGACTAAGGCAAACCCCTATACAACCCCAAAATTCTCTCTAGATATTACACATGTAGGTTTTGAAGACATTCATTTATTGGAGGCTTCATCACTTGCATGGTTGTGAGCACTTACTTTCTATCTCTTATTCTCTTTACCATTTCTATTTCACTTTATTTCAGCTTTATCACATTCTATTCTTTTCCAGTACTTTTGAAGTTCTCAGTAATTAGATTGCTAGTACTTAGCCATTTAGCTATTTTCTGGGACATTCTCGCTTTTTGGTTTGTAGGGACGCTAGCGGGCCAAAGAGACACCAGCGTGCCAAACTGTCATCCTAGACCCATGATGTCATCCCTTGACTGAGAGCTCGTTAGTTTTTCCAGAAAATCTTTGTGACCTGCTCTTTCATATTCTAGAACTCTCATGCCATTCCTTGAGGTAGTTTAGGGAAATTCGCCCCGTGAGGCTCTTTGAATGAAGAGAACTTGTGAGTAGTGAATCCCCCTTCTCTAAATTTTGGTGAACCTGACATGAAGAGAGTATGTTTTGAAAAACTAGGAATTTATTTATCCCTACTTGGTGGGGTCATAACTTTTGACTCGGTGCTCAGAATTCAAAACCGTTTGCACTGTTGGAAAGATTTCCAAGAGGACTATTTTAGTCCCTAAAATATTGTGCCTTTGATAACTGAATTTTAGGGACCGACCCAAGTTTCAAGCCCAAATTATACTCCAAAGACCTTCAAGAATGCAAATTACTAGAACCTAGAAAATACCGAGAAAATTAGAAAATCTAGATTTTCGGTTTTTCTTATTTCTGTCACCAAAATTAATTTTATATATTCTTTTATTAGTTCAGTATCTAATTTTTTTCAAAATTTTAATGATATTCTATTTAGTGCATGTGATAGTGACTTGTCTTTTCCCATGTCACTTTGTATCTTTGATCCTTCTCATAAGAGTCCTCTTGCTTTAGAGGATATCTTGTTACAAGAAGATGAAATCATTGATACCTTTCTTAATGTTACTCTACCTTCTCTTTATTCCAATGCACTCTCTTTTGGAGATGATGCATTCGTGAGTGATGAATTTCCCTTTCATTCCAATGCACTCTCTTCTAGAGACAATGCATTAGAGAATGATGAATCTTATATTTGTTCTAATGCAATATCCTCTAGAGATGATGCATTAGCGCATGATGAACCTCCTTCCACATCTAATCCTCCCTGGATCAATGTTGAGAATGTTTATTCGAATAATTATTTCACTACTTGTGATGATTCTATAAATGTAATCTATGTCTTTGATGCCCCTCAGAGGCCTAAGAGATCGGTCATTTACCTAACTCCAACTAGTCCTCCTAAAATGATTTTTTTTATTGATAGTCTTCCATTTGATAGTGACTCTCTTGATTTTTCTAAGGCTCCCTCCTATAGAGTGGTAGTCAAAAATTATAATACTAGAAAGAATAAACAAAATGTTGATCAACCTACTCCTTTACCACCCACTCAACCAAGCCTTCCTCAAGCACCTAAACCTACAACTAAAGCACCTAGTGATTATGATCTTGTTGAGAAATTTCGAGTTACTACAACTAAGATCTTACTAGGGGACTTGCTTCAATATGCTTCCATTCACCAAGGTATGCTTCAGGAAGCCCTGCAAAAGATCCTCTTTCCTTCTCCTGCTAGGTTAATAGATGTTGATACATTGATAGCTTATATTCGTGCAAATTCACCAAATATTATGTTCTATCCACATGAACTCCCACCTCCAGAAGTACAAAATAAAGTGGACCCTCTAATGATCATAGTTAACATTAACAATATTGGAATTAGACGTACTCTCATTGACGTCGGCTCGACACTCAATGTATGTAGCATTGATCTATTGCCTAAGATTAATATTGATCCATCTTCTCTTAATGCTTCTTCTATTGGCATTCATGGGTTCAATACTGTCAGTCAACAAGCCCTAGGCATGATAGTCTTGCCTTTGATGTTGGGACCCATTAGTGTACCTACCCTTATATATGTTATGTCAGAAAAGTTACCATACAAACTTCTTCTTGGTAGACCATGGATTCATGTTATGGGTCTAGTTTCATCTATCTTGCATAAATATATTAGGTACATCTATAATAATAAAGTAGTCATAGTCAAGGCTGACCCTGAGGCTATGCACTTATGAGAAATGGCAACTTTCGGTCAAGCTTCAGTTGTGCCTACTCTTATTCCTTCAGTATCTTCCATTGTGTCGATGTTTACTCTAACAATACCTACTACAAAGGATACTCGAGAGATAGATGTCCCTGAAGAAGATCCTTTTGAAACAAGAAATCTCAAGTCTGCTCCTTCTACCTTTTCTCAAAAGAATATATGTATTGGTGATGATTGGGGTTCTTTAGACTTTACAAAATCCTTCACTAAAGAATATAAAGTTGACCTGATCCACTCAAGCCTTCTGATAACATCATCCAAACCCGCTATCAAAGATGATTATTCTTTTATATTGTGGGATAGTGTAAATTGTAATGTTCTTAATGTTGATCCTCCTTCTGAGGAAGATGATCGTGCTTCTATTAAAGAGGTTAATGTTGGCAGTCTTTTCAAGAAGGATGATGGAAATCCCATAGAAGAGTGTAATCCCCATTTCTAGAATAACGCTCTCCATCGAGATCCTCCTCCTTTTTCTTCCATCTTTGTATCTTCTTCTTGTGAGTAGTTAAACTTTTCTCCACAAGAGAAAGGGTCACTTTTTTCTCCTCATTCTTTTTCTAAGCAAGAGCGTATCTTGGTGAGGCTTCTAAAAGCCCACTTGATTACTCTTCCTTCTCCTACACATAAGAAATTTCATAAGCATGATGAAGAAAAACATCCTTTCTGTGCATATCATCGAGCGCCTGGCCATTCCACTAGTGAATGTAAGCCCTTGAAGGAAAAAATACAACAACTTCATGATTTAGGTGTCATCACTCATTTGTTTGTTGATGCACCTACCTCCTCTTCAAATGACAAGTGATATCAAGGTCTACCTCTATCCTATATGTTCTAAGTATCTTGCATGGTTCTCCTCCCCTGCATGTTGGGGGCAGTGATAACTTGTTCTAGAGATGTGTGTCCTTCTCAAGGATCCCCTCTCTTCTCCATATCTTTCAAATGAAGTGTCCCTTGAGTGGGCCCCCTTTTTCTTTTGAAGGGTTCCCGAGGGACCCTCCTTT
This sequence comes from Sequoia sempervirens, assembly GCA_007258455.2. Taxonomy (NCBI): domain Eukaryota; kingdom Viridiplantae; phylum Streptophyta; class Pinopsida; order Cupressales; family Cupressaceae; genus Sequoia; species Sequoia sempervirens. The sequence goes on along the minus strand of VDFB02115258.1, from coordinate 321 downwards.
GAAAGCTTTTATCTCAAATGAATTCTTTGTGTCTAGCTTGGGGGCAGCCTAACTATACCTCACATTTCAAATAGTGTGTCCCTTGAGTGGACACCTCTTCTTTTTAAGGGTTCATGAGGGACCCCTTTGAAATCCTTCCAATTTGTTGATGGTCTGTGTGACTGTCTACTTATATTCCTACATGGTTGCTTTGTTTTTTGACATGTTTTATTTGTGGATTAACATGTCACTTTGCAGGTGCACCTATAAATCGGCTTTCCAATTTGACTCTATGGAGTCTCCTCGTTTGGGTTTCCTCCATGAAAGAGATCTTGAGGGACA
>VDFB02115257.1:0-22650 GCA_007258455.2 Sequoia sempervirens | reverse complement strand
AAAGAATAAAAAATGGTAAACAAACACGCCTTGGTCCTAAGATAATGTGATCTATTATAAATGTTGATAAATTCTATTTATTCTATAAATTATCACTTTCGATATTAAAAATGCCTTACAATATCTTAATTAATTTTTAAATGAGTGAATGATTACCTATTCTTATACACAACAACCAAACATACAAATCATATAATGCCTCTAATTTTTTATAATTTATAAATTAGAAAATTTAATTAATTGAAATATTATTTTAATTTTTAAAAATATATGTAAATTAAATTTACAATTAGAGATAATAATTAATTGTATTAGATATTTTATGAGTGAAGATGTGGGTGTTAAAAAGAATTAGGTTATATTATAAGAAAATGTGTAAATGTAATGAAATTCTCTAATCAAGATGGCATACATATATGTAATTGCATTTAGAGACTTAACATTAAATTTTATGAGTGGTGGTGTATGTTGAGCTTCCTCTAATGCCTAATTAACTTGGTGCTAATGGTTACACACACAGCTCAGTGGACCTGAGGATCCCTAAATTAAGCAGATCGTCATTCATAGGAGGGCTACATTAAATCATCAACTAGGGAATCGTAAGCTTTAGATAGAGTTGGCAATGTATATGCATTCAAAGATTCTGGACATCCTGCATCAACTAAGTATAGGAAAATAAACACATGAAAATATAGTAAATGCTTTAAATTGGAATAAACTGCTACTTCTTAAAACAAAGCAAAGGTACCATGGGTACCTAATGCTTAAGATTGTAACTAGCTAACTATAATACTACAATGTCCTAACTTAGTTAACCTTCTAAGTATAAAATAGAACATCAATCTACATATTTAATTCAAGAATTGTAACACACTTATTCACAATCACATAAATTGGAAACTATCAATTAAATTCGCAATACATAGTCTAATCTAATAACTCAAGTTGAAGTGGTTCAGCAATACCTCAAGTGGCCCTTGCTTGAGTTGTTGCTTCCACTAGATCTTGTCAATCACTTACTCAGAACAATATGGTATCAAAATAATTATCCTTTATTGCATTCCAAACACAAAATTATTACACATAATCTAATAAGAAAACAAACTTGGAATTTCATACTTACAAATCTCATCTTAAAAGGGTTGAATCTCATCTTGAAAGGGTTGATCTGGAATGAAGAGAGTTGTTTGGACCTCATGATTTTGAGCAAACAAAAACTTCATCTAGGCTTCTTTTGCAGCTAACTCCCTCTCAAGCTTTTCTTCAAAATGTATCTGTTGAGTCTCCAACTCCTATTCATGAAGGTAGGCCTGATAGTCTAACTCCTATTGCTGCAAATCAAGCTCATGTTGCCTCTTGTACTCTTCTATCTACTTTGTGATGTCTAAAAATATGTCCTTGGTTGCATTCATGTTTTTCTTCATATCCTCAACCTCTTGGAGTTAATTTTGGACATATAAACTTTGATATGAAGGTTGAGCAGGGGTGGGTGGGAGGTAAGCATGTTGAGCATGTTGATATGCTGTTGTTGCATGGTTGTTTGGGATAAAACCAACAACGTAATTGGCCTGATATGGCTGATAGGTGATTGGTTGATAGTATTTTCATGGTAAGGGGGTGGGTATACAGGATATCCATGAAAATATGTCATTTCTATTCATATAAATGTTGGAAATTAGAATATTAAGCTTGTATTTGAAACATACCAGCACTTGATCACTTGAAACCGGTAGATGTGTTTGGAGTTGCTAGGTATAAACGATAACCTCTGAAAGGAAAAAAATATTGCTGTATATACCAGAACAACAACTTGAACTCTTGAATTCTTTCTCTGAAGCGTGCTTTAGAGTCCCACTGAGTGTGCCAAAAATTGTTATCAATAGGATCTGCACTCGCATGCAAGGCTGATAAACTTTGCAATCCTGTGTAACATGGGATCAAACTCAGGTTGTGGGTGACCTATAATGATATTGAACCTTCAGATTCTAGGCCGACTTCCTATATGATCTTCTTATTATGGACTAAAAACTTGCTTGGAAAAGGGAAAGGATTAAATCTAATGCAAAACTGGAAAACCAAACTGTGGTGATTCACCAAAAAGGAAACTAATGTACAGACCTAATCACAACTAAAATTCTCAAAAATCTCTTGACACAACCTAATCTGAGCACTTAAATCACATAAATAATTCGTTAAGAGGATTTGTTTAATCTTTCCCTCACAAAGGAAAAATAGGGTTTTCACAATTTAAGAGGAAAAGTAAACAACACAAGCATAATTAACAACCTATAACAAACTTCCTTTTATACACATGTATTAATAAGTGAGATTTTTTTTTAAAGGTTTCTATACAAAACACATTAAACTTGCATCAAATCGCTATAAAACACAAGGCATCAAAAATGAAGGGAAACACTTGCTTTGATGAAACATTCGAAGGAAACTCTACAATAAAACAATGTCTGATAACTTGTAGAACTTGTTGAATATATTAATCTATAAAAACTGAGTTACATGAAGTCTTTTTGTTGAAGGCAAAGTCAGGAAACAAGAACTAAGGAAAAAAGAATAATTTTTTCCCATAAATACAATGTGAGAAAATTCCAAAGCATGAGAAGGTGGAAGAAATAGTTCACTGAAAGTGAAAACCACCTCAAAAATCTCTCCCATGAGCAAAGGAAAAAATAGTGTGAAAAGAGGGCCCACCAATGCTATAACTTAGATTCAACAACTTAGAACTCTGTGTCACAATGTGTATAACTAAAAAGTAGCTCGAGAATTCCTCTAATGCATGGAGGTGGCACTGAAAGTGATAATATCTCCTCATGAGAAAAGATGAAAGTCCCTAAAAAAAGGGCTCAAAACTGGAGCTAACTACACTCTCAGTATCTCAAAATGGTCATGCATTAAATTTGACCCAAAAAGTCTTCAATAAACACTTCTCCAACTGAAGATGTAACTCAAAAAGTGCCCCCTTTGCATGGAATTCTTAAAGACATGCAAATCCTCAACTCCACATGAATGTGAGTGAAATTTTTTTAGTATTGTCCCCTTTTGTCAATAGTTGTTTTGAAAGATTATTAAAAAGCAATTAATTAATTTTTCTTTTAATAACTTTCAAACCAAAACTTACAATAAAAGTAAAAGGGGGAAAACAATACAAGTAAATGAGCACATGTCCTTGATAGAAAAAAGAACCCCCTTTATGACTCCTGAGCTCCATCATCATGCAATAGCACCTCATGCATAATATTACTCATCACCTTTTTAAGGTATCTATCATAATGCAAAACATGCATTGTTTATTAGCCACCACATTTACATATATGATATTCAATATTAATCAAATATTATATGCATTCAACATATAATATTATCGGCCACCCCAACACATAAAATATATTTCTCAAGGCATATGTTATAATTTTTGGAGCACAGGCTAAGGGATAATAAGTGGAGATATTCCTATTGACCACCATTTGCTAGCATGAAAACCCACGGGGAAAAAGAAATAATCATTTAAAAAAAAAAACCCCCACAAAAATACCAAAGTATGTGAATGAAAAAAGGGAAAAACATCAAACCCTAATCATTTGCATCATTTTGTCTTTGGCTTGAAGGAGAGCCTGGTAGAGAGGCGTCGCCATGGGAGTCTATGGAGAGCTCAAAATTCACCATACTTGGGCTACTTTCTTCATTTTTTCTTTTGAACTTCCCAAGAAATCAATAGTAAAACAATCTGCGAGCATTAAAAAATGTTTTGATTTCATTTTTGAAGAATTTTAGGGCCTCTTAGGTGCGACCTGTATCATATTTCTAATACATTTCTCTATGATTTACCTTTTTGTTGACTCCTCAACTTCTTGGACGCCATTGAGAGTTATTTTGAAGCTTCATCTGTCATGAATTTGACTGTATTTTTCTCACATAAATATATGAAGGTAAGTTTCTATCATTTAAATCTCTGTTATTATCAACCTTTTTTTTTGATAGAAGCTTAAGTTTGAACAAAATAATGAATGTAGCTGCTTCTTTCCTTGTATTTTGTGAAATTTCTGAATATTTCTTCATTATGGGCCGCTGCTATACCTGTTCATTTCCTTATTCTTGTGTAAAAATAGCTCGATTTGAGCTCATTATAAATAAAATAGGGAAGATATTTTGTTTCCCTGTACATTTTGATAAGGAAAAATGGAAGTCTTTGCATATTTTTGTCATAAAGGCTGCGGCCTCTCTTTTGCATTTCTGGGTATCTCTCCTCTTTGTAGCAAGTCATTGTTATTTCTGTAAATGTTGAGGGTTTCTCCTTAATATTGTTCTTTAACCCTTGCTTAAAATGGGTTTTTGGTCTCTCATTGCACATAGCCTCTACAGGCTGCTCTTGGTTGTATCTCCATATTCGGATTTCTGTAACTAAAAGCTTGCTTCAAACTCAAAGAAGTTATAAAATGAAAGAGTATATTTTTCCTTTTCTTGTAGAGAATTGAAGATTAATTGTTTTATTTTCTGTATACTCTTTTGATCTAAAATCCACCATGATTATGTTGGTTCAAGTTTGATCTCACAACCATGGTTGTATTTCCTCTATTTGGATATTCTTCTATTTTGCAAATGGATTTTTCAATTCAACAGAATGAAGGCCTTCTTCTCTTGATTTTGTTGTGTAAATTATGTTGTGCTTTGCATTTTATAAACACAGAAGGACTGCTCTCATGTTCTATACCATTGTATTGTTGTTCCTGGCATACGTTAGTGCTCATTTCTCAAGAATTTATTGTTGCTCATTGAGAGATATTGCTGCCTTTTTCTCTTGATTGAGGGCTATCATCTAAAAGTCTTGTATTGGACTGTGTTATACATTGCTTTTGAATATATCAGTATCACAAAGAATGTTGTTAATGCTTTAAAGTGACTATCCAACTATTATGAGATTGCTTCCCCATTATGAACATGATGCCTCCTTACAAGGAATGCCTGATGATTGCTTCTTGATTAATCTCTGTTATAGCGGTCATTCTTGATGACTGTTATGAATATTTATAACTCTCATGTGTAAATAAGAGAGTGTCCTCTTGATATGCTGGACTCAAACCTTGTGGAAGCCCATTTTGCTCCACATATTTGATGAAAATTGATCATGAACATAATGAACTTGTTCCTGCACATTAAACAAACTAGTTAGCAAAATAATTGAAGCTGAAAGCTTTCATTGAACTTTGTGCTCCTTGAACATCTACTTTTTTGATGACTTAATCATCTGGTGAATGCCTGATAGGATGCAAATTACATTTTTGTTGGCAATATATGAATAAGGTAGAATGTGATTTTTCATTGCTCTAACACCACCTTTCAACAATTTTGCAGGTAACCCTTAGAGCTGGAGTTGAACCAAGAACTAGAGCTAAACCAAGATCATCACAACTATAACAATGATTCATCATTCCAGGTAATGATGAATCACCTTCTCTCCTTATTCTTACATTATCTTCAGTTGTGTGATATTCATTTCTTTTTTTGTATTCAATATTTGATCAAGTAATCAAATTAAGCTACTCCCACAGCTTGTGTGGGACTTTGGTTTTTACAATATGAATAAAGTAGCATTTCTTATGCAAATTTATGAGTTCTTCTATTACAAAAATTTTCATAATAACACTAGAAATTCACAAGTAATTAGATTTTGGAATATAATGAATACTTTAGCATAAATTTTGTACCTTTCAATGAGGAATGCAATTCAACTCTACCTATTTTGAGTTGTAGCTAAAAATAGGTAACACATATAATTGGTGATTTAGATTCAGGAATACAAACTAGAAGGAAAACTAGTGAAGCAAATCATGAGGTTCATTTATGTTTAGTTTCACAGTTAGAACCCAAAACATATGCAAAAGCTAGCCAAGATAAACTATAGGTAAAAGCTATGCAAGAAGAACTAAGTCAAATAGAAATGAATAACACTTGGGAACTTGTCCCAAGGCCAAAAGATAAAATATTATTAGTGCTAAATGGGTTCTTAGGAACAAGCTTGATGAAAAGGGAAATATAGCTAGAAACAAGGCTAGACTTGTCTGTAAAGGGTATTCTCAAGTAAAAGGCATTGACTTCAATGAAACTTTTGCTCCTGTTGCTAGATTGGAAGCAATAAGGATATTTCTTGCCTTCTCTATATATAAGAACTTTAAAGTATATCAAATGGATGTTAAAATTGCCTTCTTAAATGGTGATCTTGAAGAAGAGGTATATATGGAACAACCAGAAAGTTTTATTTGTACAGGGAAAGAAAATCATGTATACAAGTTAAAAAAGGCTTTGTATGGTCTAAAACAAGCTCCTAGAGAATAGTACTCCAAATTAGACAAATACTTTCAAAGCCAAGGATTCACTAAAGGTGGAGTAGATAGCAATTTGTTTTTATCACTAAAAATGATAATATTCTGGTTGTAGTGGTCTATGTTGATGATATTATTTTTGGTAGTATTGATGAGTAGCTATCTCTTTCATTTCCTAATGTTATGAAAAAGGAGTTTGAAATGTCAATGATAGGAGAACTTACATTCTTTTTAGGATTACAAGTTTCTCAACTTCCAAAAGGCATTTTCATTTCTCAAGTCAAATATGCAAAAGAAATGTTAATCAGGTTTCAAATAGATGGCAGTAGACCTGTAAGCACACTAATGGAAACTGGCTATAAACTTGGTAAGGATGAGGATTCGCCTAATGTGGATCAAACATTATACAGATCCATGATTGGCAGCTTACTTTACTTAAGAACATCTAGGATTGACATAATGCAAGTTGTTTGTTTGGCAACAATGTTTCAAGCCTCGCCTAAGTAAACACATTTAAATGTAGTCAAACACATTTTGAGATATATAAATGGTACAATAGACTACGGTCTTTGGTATCCCAGGAATGATAATTTTACTCTGTTAGCTTATACTGATGTTGATTGGGCTGATTGCATTGATGAAAGAAAAAGTAAATCTGGTGGAGCATACTTTCTGGGTGGAAGACTTGTTGCCTGGCAAAGCAAAAAACAAGAATTTGTCTCATTATCTACTGCTGAGGTAGAATACATTGTTGTAGCTGCTTGTTGCACACAAGTACTATGGATGACACAAACCTTGCAAGATATACAGGTTAAGGTATCAAAACTAGTTTCTATTCTGTGTGATAACAATAGTGCAATCAATATCTCCAAAAATCCTATTATGCATTCACTTAGCAAGCACATTGAGATAAAATATCATTTTCCAAGAGAAAAGGTGCTTGCAAATGAAGTCCTTCTTGCATACATCTCCACAAAAGATCAAATTGTTGATATTTTCACAAAACCTTTAACCAGGGACAGATTTGAATACTTGAGAGATCGACTTGGTGTCTTCTCTCTTACTTCTTTGCAATAATGTCTTATATCAGCATGGTTTCAGGGGGGGCTTCTTAGCATATTTTTTATCCTTGACTCTTGATGCTCTACAATTGCTTTAGTTTATGCAATTTTGTTGTTGATCTCATAGGTGCAGATAGTGGTATCATGATACATTCTGATGATTCTTGTTGATAAAGTAGGTAATGCCTCCTCACTTTCTCAGTTTATGTTTCTTCACCTTGGCATTGTTGTCAAAAAGGGGAGAAAGACCAGTTGTTACAGGATTACTTTGACAGATGCATATGTTGTTACAGGATTACTTTGATGATTTACAACTTTGTTTACAGCTTTGGTTGCTCATGCTTTGATGCAAATTTCTGATTATTATGATGTTGATCCGATGTTCATCAGATTTTTTTATTATGAAAGTGGTGTTGATGGTTACGGTTACATGTTTACCAGGGTTGAATTGATGGTTTTGATAGGTACAATATTGGGTTATTTGACACCAATGCCAAAGGGGGAGTTTGTTGACCTCGGTAGCATATTTGGTTGGCATTGTGTCAAATAGGTATATGCAAAGTTTCAAGGTGATTGACATGATCATAGGTATATGACACACTTGGTATGGCACACATTGTATACATGATGACATTTGTTTATTTGTTTAGCATCATCAGATTGGCTAATTGTCATGGTTGGCACAATATACATTTGATGGGTTGTACAAAAGATTGCAAGACTTTGGTTTTTCTACCTATATGAATATTCTCCATATGAAAGTGGTGTTTGATTACTTGTAGAGCACACACTATGTTTACATTGTGATGAGAATTCAGGTTAAATTTTAAAAGGTCTATAGACCTTATCATTTGCATCTCATGTTTTTAAGGCTTTGAAAATTTTATCATTAGTATTACTTGTATTAAGGTATCATCATGCTTGTCACTTGCACCGCATATGGTGCCAGGAACTAAAAGTGACATAAGAGTTTTCTTTTGGAAAGAATCCTTGTCAGGCATACTAAAATATGTGATAAAGTTTATCCTAACCCTGAGGTCATCAGGTATACTAAAGGTTAAAAGCTTATTTTCAAATCTTGTTAAAAGGCATTTTTTATTTCATTATTTCAAAGCCCTCATTAGGGCGCGATAGGAAAAAAATAATATGAAGAATATGTCCAGGGTTTGCCATGATTAGGTGGAATGTTGTTGGCAACTTTTGAAGTGACAAAGCTCGAATACACTGGGTAACAATATTTTTTAGTTTTTTCCTCTTATTTTATAGTTATTTGTTTAAGGCTTAATCATGTAGAGGTAAACAATTGTTTTTTCTCTCTTGTCGAAACTGTTGGTTCTTCAGTTGGTATGTAAAAGGAAAATGGACATGCAGTTTAGATGGTTAATTTTGGTTACTATTTCAAAACCCCTATTTGGGTCTTTGGGTGTTTAGATTTGTTTACTTTACAAAGTAGATTTACTTCGATTGTTGTTGGAAATCTTTGAAAAGAAACAGATTCATTTGTTTCTCCTCTTATTTGTCAGTTTTTGTTCTTCTGTTGTGGATAGTTTCTATAACTAAAAACTATTTCGATTGGCTGAGTAAAAGATGAATATAAAAAGCAATGTTTTGACATTGTGTAGAGGGTCTTTTGAAGAAGAAATAAGAGACTATCTGTTGAGATAGTATTTGGAATTATAATGCAAAATAAGTTGTAAAATACATCTAATATTTTGAAGACTCCCATTATGAGTTTTCAAGATAATAATGTATTGTTTGTTTTTTAAATGATGGTTATGCAGTAAAATAGAGTAACCCTTTCTATTTTACCTTCTATATTGTTTGTGATTAAAATCTATATGCCAGTGAGGCACAAGTTATCATGCTAGTGAGGCATTCTTGAAAAGTCAGTAAGACATTGTTTTATTGCCAGTGAGGCATTTGAAATCTATCAGTGAGATAGTATTTCCAGCGAGGCATTTGAAATCTATTAGTGAGATAGTATTGCCAATGAGGCATTGTAAACATAAATTTTTTGGATTAAGCCAGCGAGGCATCATTTTTGGAGTGGTTTTTTATCCCTAGAGGGTTTTCCACTTGTCAAATTGCTTGTCTTATGGTCTCATTATTTTGATGTGATAATATTTCATGATTGTGATGATCTTTAGTTTGCTTTAATATTTCTTATTTCAGTTCTCTAATGATTGCATTCAATTCATGAATGCATTTATCATTGAAATATTAAGAGCATAAATTATTTTTTTCAAGGAAAAAGTTAAAATTTGTCTAAGACACTGATTCACCCCCCCTCTTAGTGTCTTCTTCACTCCAACAATGTTCTGGTATTGATGGAGTAAAACCTAATTATCCTAATGCTAAAAAAAATACTAAATTATGAAAACTTGAAATAATAGAGATGAATCTTTGAAAGTAGCACCATCCTTGACAACAGCGCAAAAAATGTAGAGGCCCACTAATGTTTAATAAACTTGGTGTCAAACACAATTTAGAGGGGGTACTAACTGAATAGTCCACTAAACCCTTGAAAGACCTTTATTTAATTATCAACTAGGGATAATGTAAGCTTGTGATGGTGTTGGTATTGTATGTGCATTCAAAGATTCTTCACTACCTATATCATCCTAGCATAGGTGTTTATACACACTGGAAAACATAAATTGCATAGCAGTGAAATTTGAAAAGAAGAATGCTGAAGCTATTGCTATGGGTACCTACAACTAAAGAATGTGACTAGTTTAGTGTTAAGGAATGAATTTTGTAACTAATGAATACTGCTAACTTGACTGATTTGACTCACTCTAGAGGACAATGCATGGAAACAAATAAAACATGAACATAAGACAAGATCTTACACAATTTCGTTCACATTCACCACAAGAAGAATCTAATTAAGAAAAACATAATCATGAAAATAACTACTATAACATAAATAAATATGCATAAAGTAAAGTGGGGAATAGTTACCTTGAGTGGCCCTTGCTCAAGTGACTATCTCCATAGGATAAACTGAAATCTAGCTCCTCAAACTAATTCAACATAATAGTAACTAAAAAGATATTCATTGCATATTTCAAGATATCACAATCCAATAAGATTCTTCTAAAATATCTTATTCATAAGAACATGATTGGAAAATAAAACATTGTTTGTGTGAAAATAGAAGCTAACTGAACATACCTATCTACTATATTTGCTACTTCAACCAACTAACTAACTCGAACACCAAACCATACATATAGGTGTGATGGATTCTTATTAGAACAAGGACTCAAAATAGAAATCTAATCATAAATCACCACTCCCTACATAATAGAACATAATAAAGTCTTAGTAACTAAAAACATAACTGAAAAGGTAGAAGAATTTGAATAGGACTATAACTCTGTTGCAATGGTAAAACTAAAACGTGGACTGTGGAAACATTCACATTGGATTCCCAATCGTGGCATAATTCTTCTCCTCTAGTAGTCTTATTAAATGATGTGATGATTCACAATAATTTTGACAAATAGACACCTCCAATTCTACAATCGTTGTGTTCTACTAACTTCCCCTACATCACTGTCTGAAACCCCCTTTTGTTGTGGGTTGCGCCTCCTAGTTGTTTCGGGCTACAATCTGCCTGCTCTAGCTCCTTGACTGCAAATAGTTAGTTCACACAACATCTACATAATACTAATAACCATAGCTTAAACATAGATATTCATTTCATTTCATATATATTCACATATTAACCATGCAACAACTATCATATCATAATCATATTCCCATAGACTTAAAACCAGGTTCAAGTTTGCATGATGATCATAAAAGAATAAAGTTTTAGGAATATGTAGGAAATAAGTATTTAGAGATGTCTAAAAGCATGTACTAAAACAATAGAAGACTAACTAATAGTTTGCATCATTAGAAGGGAAGGGCCACTTCCAATTGGAAGGCGTGTAGGGGACCTTTGGTCTATGGTTGGAGGTAAAATTCTTGGATGATGCTCCCCCTCTTGTAGATGACATGCCAAGACTTTCGAAATAAAAGAGTAATCTAGATAAGGGTACCTTGAATTTTTGCTCTTGTAAATTAGGAAATTGTATAAATGATCATGAATTCTATTTATAAACTATATTTGAAAAGATGGGTTTCATTTAGGTGAAGTTTAGTTATGATATTTCAATTACAAAAATGTTATATAAAGTTCTTTATGCAACATGCAAATTATGTTATTGAAAAAGATTTTTTTTTATTTTCCTATTTTTGGAAACATTGAATTATTCACTTAATGAGTTAAAACCTAGGTGAAAACTAGAGAGTAAGGATTGGATATGTTCCATCAACAATTGTTAAAAAAAAATTATTATGATTTTATGATAATATTTGTAGACACATAAAAATGTCCTAAATGATAGTACACACTTGAATTTGATATACTAACACTGTTTCATCCTAAAATCCATCCTCTTTTCGTTTATTTGATTAAATTAACCTAGTTAATTAATCAAAGGCTTCATTTTTACCTATTAATTTAATTAATCTAATTAGTTTAATTCACTTTCTGTCATATTCACCTTTCATCCTATCTAATCGAATAATGCAAATTATTTAATTAGCCTTCTTATGTCTTCTTATTTAATTAAATAAATCCTAGCCATCCTAGTTATTTAATTAAATATCCTAATCCCACCCCTTTCATTAAATAAATTAATTATTTAATGCTAAATCCTAAATTCCTCCAAAAGGGAATATTCCTATGGAATATCCCTCCCCTTTGCACATTAAAATTTGGTTTTAATTAACTAAATGCTAATTTTTCTCATCCATGAGAGAATATTCTCCCTCTTCACTCATTCAAAAAGGGAATATTCTTCCCCTTAACAAACTTTCAACCAAATTCTTGAGCAAGTTTTGAAAGTGTGATTCTTTGCATGATTGTGAGCCCTTGATTAAATATCAACTTGCATTTTCAACCCTTGATGGGAATCCATGATCCATGCTTCGATCTTCTTTCCATCCTGGCCATTGATTGATTCTTTCAATCTTGACCATTGGTTTCTTTTTTCCTATTCTATAAATAGACCTTGCATCTATTGAATAGGGATCCACCTATTTTAGAGCAAAATTATGCTGTTGAAAATCACACCCATTTGCATCCATGTTTTATGTTTAAAAGCATTTTTAGGTTAATTTTCATGCATTCTTAGCTTAGCATCCATTAATGGCTTCCATGATAACTTAGGTTGCATTCATTTAGTATATTATGAATCTAGGGCTTGCATAATTGAATCTTGTGTACATTTAGAATAGCTTTGCATACACTTACATCAAGAGCATTAGCGTGCATCATGTTAATTTAGCTTTTATCATGCTTTCATTCATATTTTTCATCAATTTCCATTGATTTTAATCAATAAAATCGATTGGAAAGGCTTGTATTATCCAAGGGATTTGGAAAGGGTCACCATTTCACATCAATAAGACACCACTCCCCCAATAAGATAAGATTTAATGTCTCAGAATAGATGTTTTTCAAGCTTTCATGTTTTATAATGTTAGTTTTAATGGCTTCCTCATTTTTATTGATATTGAATATCTTATTGGGATTGATGCTTAGTGGATTAAATATGCTTCGAATCCATAGGGATCAAATGTAGTTAACCTATACTATTTCATTAGTCACATTTTGGCACTAGGAGGGCTCTACTAATCAAATCTGAAAAATTTCTCTATAGATTCTCGTTTTATTGTGTTTGTAGGTTCAGTGACACACCTTATCAAAATTAGTGACGCACCTTGGATGTGTCACTATATAGTGATGCACTTGGGTTTGATTTTAGCAACACATAATTCATTTAGTGACACACTATTCAATTTCGTTACCGTATATTAAAATAGCGACGCTAAACTTATTTTTAATAACATCATGAATTTTGATTTAGCGATGCATTTGATTTGGTGATGCTATTGATGTCACTGTTTACTGTAGAGCGACACATTTGATTTTTCAATATAACAACGCATTTGCTATATGGTGACGCATTTGATGAAATTCAATGACCCAATTTATTTCAGCTTTGCTATTTACTAGTAAACAAAATAGAAACTGAATTTTGACATTTGTTTTAATTTTTTGATTTCATTTGGTTTCTAACATGTCACTGACTTCCAGTTTTTGTTCTTGAGGCTAACTGGTTTTGCAAGTTTGGGCAATAAAATTTGAAGTGAAGGAGCATATCATCATTTGATTATATATTGTAACAAGTGTTTTTACACTTATGGGGCAATTATAACCCATTTTATCATTCTTTACTTTATGTTTTAGGATCAACTGAATTTCCTTTTGGGTTTAAAATTAACGTTCAAAGTTGGTTAAAACTGAACCCACATATCCTCATTTTGCAATATCAGGTTTAAAATTGAACAAAACAATCCCAACACTTCAATTTGGTGCTTAAAGCGAACTCATTATGCTTGTCAAGGTTAAAATGAATGCGTGTTTGATTTGCTTGCATGTGCTTGTTGTGCGTATCCTCTCCCCTTGCGCTTCGTGCAATCTTGGGTGAAGAAAAACACACAAGTATAATTTTTCTTCTTGGAAGCACCTATCCTCTCCCCTTGTGCCTATTGGAAATCTTGGGTGATGAAAGCATTTTAAGCTTCACAATCTTTGTTACCTTTAGAGTGCCTACCTCCCAACTTGTGAGAGGGAATGACCCACATGGTACTTTCATTTTGGTTTGCTATATGAATAAATTGGTGTGAAAATAAATTAATTAACTGGAGTTGTCTTATACCGACGAATGTCTCCCCTAGTATCCTTGTGATACGCCAAAACCCTTAGATGTTTCTAAGGGCTGGGAGGCCTCTTAATTGAGTGAATAACCACATGTATAGGCACCAGTTTATCCTAAAAATCCTAACTAAGAACCTTGTTATTAGTGTCTCACCAATTTCACCTCCGAAGTGTATTTTGAAGTAGTGCATTGGAATAGCACTGTTCCAAGAAGTTACTTACCATTTCTAGTTTTTGGTTGAGGCATAAAGCAAATAGGGAAGGGACTCTTTTGCTTGGTGTGTCAAGATGTTACATTTCCTTGACATAGCCTATTTTTCCATTCCATCTTAACGGATTAATCATCTCTTAGGGGATGATGGTAAGCCTACTAAGAAATACACATCGACTTGAGCTAGGATTGTAAATGCTTTTGAGGTAGTTTGATACTTGTTTGGTTCCAAAACATTGCAAACAAACATCAATGATCTTTCTTTGAATTTCAAACCCTTTGGTTTAAGCATGGATACTCTTTGAAAAGCCTTGATATTGATGCTTGTCCTGAGGATTCTTATCCTTAGAGACTTCTAAATATCTTGACTTATATCTCAATCCATACTTCCCAAAGTGAACATAGGTAACTATGGCTCTAACTTCATGACTTTCACATATGGGCCTTGTGAAATGAATGGTGTTTTTTGCGTAGACATTTAGTTTGAAACTTAAGCAAGACAAGTGATGTGGTAAAAAGGAACTCATTAATCAAGATAAAATCATAAATTGAACCCCACATATGTGCTTGATCTCTCACCTTATGACTATTTGGCATCTGATTTCTCCACTTCGACAACCAAACCTTACGTCAGCTATCATACAACCAAAATTTGAGCTAATTGAAGGAGGACAAATAAACATAATCAATAGTTTGAGGAGCTTCACATTTGATACAAAAGAGACACCAAACTAGTGGAGAAACACAGCAAACATCTTAGACAAACAAGAGGAAAAATTTGATATTGCGATTGGAAGGGTTGTATTACCACCTCTTGCATGGCAATAGATATCTTCTTTTTAGGATCTTGTGCTTATCTTCATGATCTCACATAAAATCAAAGTCCCTAAATGAAGGTCCATATTCCCCCATTTCAAAGATAGACATCATAGTTCAAAGTTAAATAGAAAATGGGCCTTAAAACTTTACCGTAATTGAGACATCTTGTTAAGGAATTTTTTTGCTTGCCCTTTGCTGGGTGACCCTAATTTACATGTCCAGATTTTCCTTCTCATTTAATTCAACATTGATCTTTTGGGTTACTAGTTACTCATAGGGTATAGCATGTTTCTCACCACCTTGGTCTTGCAAAACAAAAGGTTCATTATAGGTTACCATTTTGGGTCAAACATTTCATCCACCCTTTACCATATTTCACACTTCACTTCACAAAACTTTACAAACTTTTGAACACACCAAAACTTTGGAGTTAGACATGTATCAACCCAAACCATAACTTAGATACTTTTTATGTGAAATGAATCCTTTTGGAAGCATTTAGTCAAGTTATCACTTTTTGGACTAGTTTATCTTGAAGGTCACAAGTCTATCTTAAAGATTCATAAGTTCATTAACATCTTTTATCCAAACATAAAAACATCAAACTTAAAGTCAAAAGTGTTGTCCCAAAATGTTTACAATGATCACTCCCCATGTCATTCACCTTTTCATCTCCCACTCACACCATTGCTCCAAAATGACTAAGAGTGGCCCTCTTACCTAAATTTGAGTCAACTAGAGAGTTTAAACATTACAAATCCTAACATAACTCTCCCATAGGTGACCCACAATTTATGGTAACAAGAAGATCACAATATAAGATAAATCATGGAGAAAACAAAAGTCACATCCACCACCAGTGATACCAACCCTCAAGAATTTGATCCAAGAGGTCATTCTTACCCCTCACAACAACCCCAAGATCTAGAGGGACCATATGAGGTAGAAGATGTTACAAATAATCCATTTGAGCTTACTAAAGAAGAAATCCTTGAGTATAAGCAAGAATGTCAAGCCTCAAATAAAATGCATTCAATTCCCCCATATTTTTCCACCTAAAACTTGAAACAAGGCTTGACTTCATTGACACTTCAATCAACTCCATTGCTAGGGCCAAATCAAATGCAAACTCCTAGCCTTGCAACTAGTCTTGCTAAGGACTTTGTCCATACTCTTCCTTAATTTTGTGTATTCTAAATGCAAATCCTACCCAAAACACCACTTGGACACCTACATTTGGTGCTTCTAACATTCCTAAAAACCCCCTACATCCACATTAACCACTTACACTCATCACTCCATGATGACCTCATGCAACCATTTTTTGTCCATCCCCACAAGTACCACAAGTGTGCCCAATGTCACATAAGGTAGTGAGGGAAAAATTTCTCAAATGGATCAACAAGGGAATTTCAACACCCTTACCGCAAACAGGGAGATATTTATCCAACCACCCCATTAGTTCATTCATCACATTGGCTTCACAAAAAATGTCCATCCCATCCATCATCAACCCAAATCAAAACAACACCTTGGTTACAAATCCCATCAACCAAGGTAATACCTTGGTCCCACCTCAAATACAACAAGGGAACCCCCTACCCCTCATTCAAGGGAACCCTTTCAATCAATTACAAGGTTTGAATATGCCATTTCCATCACAATACCAAATGATGCCATCATCATCATTACCATTGGTCCCCCACATCATGCAAAATCAAATGGGACCTCAATCTTAAATTCCTCCATCCCAATCCACCATCCTACATAGAATTTTAAACCAAGGGAACCCCCAACCTCTTGTCAACAACCCACAACCCACTCAAACCATAAACATATCATATATTTCCTAAAAACCAAATGATCCTACATTGCAAGCACATGCTCTAGCATTGCAACAAGCACAATAGGATTATAAAAAATTCATGCAACAACAAAAATCCCAATAAGCATCCCTAGTAGTACAACAACAAGAAGCAACCCTAGCAGCACAACAACAACAACAACAACAACAAGTAGCCCTAGCAGCACAACAATAAAAACAAGCACAAAAAAAAAGCAACCCTAGCAACACAACAACAACAACAACAATAAGTAGCCCTAGCAGCACAACAACAACAAGTAGCCTTTGTGGCACAACAACAATAGCAAGCCCAACAAGCAGCCTTAGTAACACAACAACAACAAGCCCAACAAGAAGCATTAGCAGCACATCAACAAGCCCTAGTGGCACAAAAACAATAAAATGACCAATAACAAGCGCTCGTGGCCCAACAAAAACACCAAGTTGCCTTAGCAGCACAACAACAACAACAAGCGCAAAAAGTAGCCCTAGTGGCCCAACAACAACAACAAGCACAACAGTATGCCCAAAAATAATAAGTACTCACACAACAAAAAGAACAAGGTTTATACTATAACCCTCAACACAACATCGCTAATAAAAACATGTTAGGAATATATATGCCTCCACCACCATCAACTTCAGAATATCCTACACCACCATACACGCCATACAACACCCCATCATATCAAAACCCCACGTACAATCCATCTACCATCCCACAATATGCAACATATGTTGCTCCACCAGCCTTGCAAGCCCCATACACAAAAAAATACATGTCCATATCCATTTGACCGAAACATCACAATGGTACCATTCCCTCCTGGTTTTGAGGTCCCCAACTTTGAAAAATACAAAGGGAGAGGGAATCTTGGGGACCATGTCAAAGAGTTTAACACCATGTGTATAGAGGTCACCTACATTGATTCCTATTTTATGTACCTCTTTCCACGAAGCTTGATGAGCCCAACCATCGATTGGTTTTCTCAATTGCCTTTAGGTATCAAAACCTTCCAAGAAATCATCGATAAATTCATAGATCACTTCTCCTTTAATCTTGACATGGATGTGAGCTTAGAAGAGTTGTATACTCTCAAGCAACACAAAGGAGAATCCTTCACCAATTTCTTACAACGATGGAAACAAAGAGCCAGTAAGAGCAAGTGGACCATTTTTGATGAACAAGTGGGGATTATCTTATCAAATGTTGATGCAAATCTATCCTTCCACTTGAAGATGTAGTGCATTACCACCTATGATGAAATTGTCCCTAGATCCCTCAACATCGAGCATGCTCTAATCTCACAAGGAAATGCTTAAGCATATAAAGACAACCGCCCATCAACCAGTTCAAGCGACAAGCCTTGGGTTTGGGATAAGAACAAGAACGTGATGAATGATGGTGTGGTAGATCCTAAGGTGGTCCTAAGTGCTCTTAGGCCAAACAACAATCAAGAAACTAATGCTTAATCAACCGTACAACAAACCACATCACCACAAATAATCAAATGAATAACACTGAAACACAACAAAGACAAACCCCTAATAGGAACAGTTATCTAAAATGCAAATACACACAGTTGGCGGAACCTATTGAAACTATCATGAAGAAATTGGTAGATTCCAACTTGATAACACTTCCCAACTTCCAAAACTACCAAGAGCCACAGGATAAACCACCCTAGTACAATAAAAAGGATCTTTGTGACTTCCACAAAATCAAAGGGCATAAAACATGAAACTAAAGAATGTTATCCAAGACCTTATCGAGAATGGGGACATATCAATTGAAGTACTAGTTGATAAAAAGGATCTCATGATATATAAGAACCCTATGCTAGATCACGACAAAGGAAATGACAATGGAAAAGGGAAGCCTTACAATAACGTGCAACATGTCTATTCGAATGTAGTAGCCTCTTGTGATAATTTCATCACCATCATCACCATCAAAGGGCCTAGTGTGGAGTGTGGAGTCACCATGCGATGTGGTAGGGTCACCATTAGAGGAGCTTCATCTCAACCTATGGTACAACCTACTTTTCCAACATCAAACCCTAGCAAATACAATCTCCTAGATCAGCTTAAGAATACCCCCACAGAGATCTCAATCTTGGAACTATTGAGGCTATCCTCCGCTCATAGGGAAATCTTAGAGAAATATTTATCCACATTTTCCATCCCTGAGGATTTGGATACAGAGTAGTTTCAAGCTATGGTTAGACATATCACTATCCCTCATCTTCCCACCTTTTTGAAACGAGACCTACCATCACAACCATCTCATAACTATGCTTTATACCTTGAGGTCATTGTTCATAAGAACAAGCTTAAAAGAGTCTTAGTAGATGGAGGTGTTGGTATGAACATTTACACCCTTTAGTTGGTCAAAAAGTTGGGTTATTGAGAAGATGCTATTGAGAAAGCAAAAAGTAAAACCATCAAAGCATATGGAAATCAAGAGCGGGTATCACAAGGCATCATCACACTACCCATCCAAGTGGGACCCATCATTGTTGAGACTACATGCCAAGTGTTAGACCTTGATCTCTCCTACAACATCTTGTTTGGTCGATCATGGATTCACACCCTAAAAGTTGTAGCTTCAACCTATCACCAATGTGTAAAGTTTCCTTTTGAGGATAGAGAAGTTACTATCCATGGAGATCTTGAGCCATTTTACTACTGCAAGAACCTTGAGGCCAAGTTTTGCAAAATACTCCAAATCCCTAAAAATGATGGTCCTACACCCTCCTCCTCATTTGTTGACCCATCATCCTTGGCATCTACCTTAGAAACAAAAGCACCCATTGTGCAAAACATTCTCGACATCAAAGCAGTGATCAAGGATGATGGTTGTGGAGATTATGAGCTATAGAAGGACACTTTTGTGTTGGGAGAGCTACCTCTTTCTCGAAATCTCATGGGAAACCTATACCTATCAATAAAGTGGTTGAAACATTAAAGGTTGCATCTACCACCTTCACCAAGTGGGTGGATTTGAACAAAGAACATGTCAATGAGGAGGATGTCTCTAAACTACTTTATCAAGATGACCGACCCATGCCTATTCTTCCTATGGAAGATGACAATAAAGGCTTACAACTATTGAAGGGATGGGGGTACAACAAGAATGAGAAGTTGGGTCAGAATGAAAATGGTTTGCTAGAACCCATCGTTCTTGAGAGACGTCCAAAGAATCCTTGCCTAGGATGTACTACTACCAAGGTTACCCTTATTGGTAAAGGTACTTCTGCTAAATGATTTGATGCTTCCTCTTGGTTACCAACATCATGTGATACTACCCTAGATGAATTCCCCCTCAACATTGCTAACCTATTTGAGAATAACTCTTTCTTCATGATATCCACATCTTTCACCCCAAATGATCAAACCACTAAAATAAGCCTAGTATACCCCCAACTCATTGACTGGGACCAACAAGGACCACTGATTCTAGATTTATTTGAAAATGATGAAGCAATCTTAGGATTCATGGGACTATGTAGCGAATTACCATGGGGAGATCACAAAGCTATTTTTGATATAGAGCTAGACACATAGGCATACTATAGGGAGATGATTGAATCCTTTAGTCATAAATTTGATGGCATGCAAATAACATGTAGATATTTGAGTGAAAACCACACTGTGGCACTTTCTGATCCTAAAATAGTCAAAAGAAAGGATGCATTTGAGGGTGAAAACCTCTTTGAGGCACCCAAGGATGAGGGATTCAATCTCCCCCTTAGTGCAATGCATCTAGAAAAGTTAACAGTGTTAGCAGAAAAGGCTACTCCAGTAAATGTCGGAAGCGAAGAAACACCCAAGATATATTTTTATGTCGAATCCTTGTCAAATGAAGAACAAAAAAACCTAGCAGCATTCTTGAAAGAGCAAAGATCCAATTTTGCATGGTCATACATAGATATGTTAGGCCTCAATCCAAATTAGTTGTGCATCATTTAGAATTCTAACCTGAAGCCAAACCAGTGGAGCAAAAATTGAGAAAGATACACCCTCAAATAACACTCTTGGTAAAACTTGAGTTACGAAAGATTCTTGATTTCATATTTATTTGACTGATTGACTATCTTGATTGCATTTCTAACCTAGTATTAGTCTCCAAACCCACTAGTGGCATCATAATATGCACGGATTTCAGAGACTTAAACAAAGCATGCCAAAAGAAGGATTTCCCTCTCCCTAACATCTATATCATCATGGATTTAACAACTGGACATGAAATGCTATCACTCATGGACAATTTTTCAAGCTATAATCAAATCATGATCGCCAGGGAGGATCAACACAAAACTACATTCACTTGTCCATGGGGAACATATTGTTGGAACATGATGCCATTTTGGTTGAAGAACACATGAGCAACCTATCAAAGAGCAATGACCCTCATCTTTCATGATATGACCCACAAAATAGTCGAAGATTATGTGGATGATATTTTGGCTAAATCAAAGAAAAGGAGTGAGCACATAGAGGTATTAGGACCCATCTTCAATAGGCTCGAAGAGTATAAGGAATGGCTGAACCCAAAATAGTGTGTCTTTGGGGTTACATCAAGGAAGCTTCTTGGCTACATTATGTCACAAAGAGGGATAAAGATTGATCCAAAAAAAGTAAAAGCCATCTTAGACATGGAACCTCTGCAAATATTGAAACAAATGAGAGGGATACAAGGAAGGTTGCAGTCTATTAGAAGGTTCATAACGCAATTATCAAACAAAATTTACCCTTTCTCGCACCTCCTGCATAAGGGAATAACTTATAAGTGGGATGAGAAGTGCGATAAATCCTTCCAACAGATCAAGGACTACCTATTGACACCTCCATTTCTCATTCCATCGATACCAAACAAACCATTAATCCTATATATCTCAACAACATCAATGACACTAAGTGCTTTTCTAGCACAACATGATGAAAACAGAAAGGAAAGAGCCATCTATTACATCAACAGGACCTTGGTAGGCTATGAAATGAATTACTCATATATTGAAAGCATGCTTAGCGGTGGGTTTTTCTTCACAAAAGTTTAGACATTACATGTTGTCACATTAAATCAAGCTTATTGCAAAGATCGACCCATTGAAATACCTGTTATCCAAAGCAACTCTCACTGGGTGAATGGCCAAACGGGTAATGATCTTGACTGAATTTTACATAGAGTATGTGGATCACAAGGAAATCAAAGGACAAGTGATCACAAACCAACTAGTAGAAGCACCTATCTATGCAAAGAATCCTTTGATATCTAAATTTCCTAATGAATCAGTGTTCCTTGTCAATACAACATATTAGTGGAAAATGTACTTGGACGAATCATTTACCCAACATGGATCAGGGGTAAGTATTATTTTTATCACCCTGCAAGGTGATTGCATCCCAAAGTCATATCGGCTATCGTTTCCTTGTACTGACAATATTGTGGAGTATGAAGCCCTAATAACAGGTCTAAGGATAGCAGTGCAATGATAGATACAAGAATTGAAAGTCTATGGGGACTCACAACTAGTTTTCAATCAAGTCAATGATGATTACCAAACTAAGGATGATAAACTCACTCCTTATAAGAAGATGGT
>VDFB02115256.1:0-28364 GCA_007258455.2 Sequoia sempervirens | reverse complement strand
AAATAGTTGTGTGAGGGGAGGATCCCTCAAAGAGTCCAAAGTTGATGAAAATTAAAGCTTGCAACTAAGGTTGGAAGCAAAAACCATCTAGTTATATACCTTGTCATACATTGGAAGAGCCCATGACACTACCATCTATCATCGTGGGAGTGTCAATGCAAGATCCAAGAATGATTGTTGGGGAGTACTTATATCTTTGTGTCTCTATGTGGCTATAGTAGTCCTGTGGCTATATACGCTATTTTGTGTATACTCCCATAATTTCTTGTATGAGTTGACTTGAGAAATACATCATTGGAATGACTCCACACGAGTATGATTTTTTAATGTCTTTTGTGCCATTGTGCTTACAATTGTATAGATATCTTGTTCACATGATGATCCATTTTTTAGCACTCCCAACATTGCATTGGTTACGTGTTCCCATACTTGGGAAATGCATACATAATCCTCTGTTCAATCCATATTTGTAGGCTGCAATGCACTTGGGGGTTCATTTTTTATCATTCCTCTTCTATTGTGTGGCTAGGTGAAGCTCTTTCTCAATGGTATGCTTTGTGGCTGACATGATACAAATGTATAGCCATTCTTCATATGTTACTTTTGAAGGGCTTGGATTCAATATCAGTGGAACATAGGGTGGCTTTAGGAAATGTGAATGGCTTGCAAGTCTTTTTGTTGTCAAATCCTTTTACATTTTTTGGTTTCCATCTCCTTCCTATTCCAAATTCATAAGGAGAATGTGAATGTGATTCGAGAGAGAATACTCAAAAAAGGATATGTTGGATCTTGATCCTTAGCCAAAAGTTACAATCTTTGGCAAGGGAGACCCCCATTAACCTAGCATTATTTTGTTGTGGAGTTTATGTTGCTAATACTTGGAAAGAAGAAAAAACCCTCTATTAATGAATGCAAATTCTTAATCAAAAGAATCAGACTATTGTTTTTGGAAAGGTACCTATCTGCATACTAGTCTAGTTCTTTTTTATTTAATGCCAAGGTTTGCACCCATGTAGCCAAATACAATGGAAAATAATTGTTATGAAGAAATGAGCCTGAGTCTCATTACATGTTTTGCTACTCATATTCATTCTAAAAGGGGTCTCCATCACACTCTTGGCTTGGATAAAAATTGTTGAATGTAGGCTTACCAGATTTGTTGTTGACTTCATTATCTTGTTGAATCTCCACCTGTTGTGCATGTCTAGAAAAAAATACAACCCAACAAACATCATACTAGTCTAGGGTATATAGGTGTTCCTGAATTTTCTTGTACTAGTATATTCCACAAACCTATCAAATTTGTGTTTGGAGGTATTCAAAACAACATTCATGTTGAATCTTCACCTATTGGTCAGCCATGTGAAATTGACAAATTTCCATTTCATTCAAATCAACCTTTATTAAAATCCTTTTATTTCTTTTCAACCAATTCATTTGACCAACAAATGGTATGCCTAGGCAATAGATCTCCCTCTTGACCCTAAATTCCAACTACATTGAACTCCTCACTCCATGCAATCTCTTTTTTCCTAATGCAACCTTGAACAAGAAACAATCTATCTAATACTCCAAACAACAAATTTCTTCAATAGAGAGATAAATTCATCCTCCCCACCTCATATTCAGGAGTGAATACCTATCTCAGTAATACAAACAAAGTCAGAGATCACTGTGGAAAACAACATGAAGAACAAATTCAAATCCATGACACTTTTTTGAAGATAGGTAAGTTGTAGCATTTTCTTCTTTATTGTCAACTCAGTGAGACTCTATCTTAATCAAATCTAGTGCTTAAGGAGTCAACACCAAATGCAACAATGACCATAATATTTTTCCCCAAAATCCTAAACAAATCAAACCAAAATAATTAGGTCAATATAGCCAAGGAATAGGTTGAAATAGGTGATGGTTTCCTAAAGTAGGCACAAGACCAGAGAGACAGTAGGCTTCAGTCATCCAAACCATTCAACCATGTTTCATCTCACTGTTGTCTCCACAAATCAAAGTAATTTCAGAAATGCATTGAATGTATATTTAACAATTTTTTTGAAGTGATGATTATTGCTTCTTTTACTGTATATTTTCTTCTCTTATCAATCAAGGGATCAAACAAGCAATCAGGTGTTGTAGTATGGTGAAATGACTTCTACTCATCTTAGAAGAAGCCCAAGGCTAAGGTCATTGGCCATAAATAAAATAACACCCTTCTGCAAATAACTATATGCTCCAACTACAACAAGTATCTCAAAATCTACAAAAGGAAATCCAAACAGTTTGTCAGTGTGCACACATATATCAATGACCCACATGCCATACTTGTAAGGGGAATAGGGGGTCCATCAATCACCTCAATCAAAAATCCAATTCCTCTCAGGTAAGTTTCGATCTCTCTTGTTAATAATGTTGTTCACCTAATTATGGAGAGCCTCTGTTCAAGTGCTCCATCTTTCTCTAAAAATCCTACATAAGTGATGGTGATGCATTTAATAATTCTTGAGGAATATCTTTAGTCTAAGGGGTGCTGAAATTTTTTTAGGAGAAGCTCTTGTTGAGGGGGATCTCGAGATCCCTAACTACCAATCACAAAGTCAAGCCCACCATTCCTCCTTAGGTGCTAGCTAGAATCTGATCAAATTTTTGGGACTGTAAACATTCTAAATGTTGTTAAAACCCTAGAGATCACTGTTTAAGGTTGTCTTTTAAATAAAGGAAAATGGGTTGACTACAGCCCTACTCCAAAACTTCATTTTCCACCTTGCTACCAATGATGAACTAAATGTGACCAGATATGAACTGCTTGTGGCTAGTAATTGGTATCAACAACATAGAATTGTCATGATTTAGAATGCACTTTATAAAGACCTTGCAAAATGTAGATATACTGAGAGAATACATAAGAGAAACAATCAAATATCCCCCCAAAATAACAATTCTTCAGTAGAGGAACTTTTAAAGTGGAGGAGATCAAACACAAGAAAAGTGATATTGGAGAAGGGAACATGATGCCAGTCCAAGCCAAGAAGAAGACAACTCCCATTGACAATCAGTATAGAGACACATTCTTGCTTTTTATATATTTAATATTTATAGTTCCACAAGATATCATCTGTAATACATTAGATATACTTTACAAGAAGTAGACATTTTTTAATTTGTATCTTCATAGAAGGAAAAATTCTTCTAACAGACCTATGTATAGTGTGTTATAAATAGACGTAGGCATGGAAGAGTAGATTTGGGTACACATGTAAAGGTATATTTGGTCCAAAAATAATACGTTTACCAAAGCTCTTAGCTTTTTGGTGTTCAAATTTGTGATTAGTCATGGGCATCTAATGTAGCAGATTTGTTAAATGTACATCACCTTGTTGTCTATGGGTAAGGCTGGATCAAATAAAGTACATGTACATAAGTAAGTACTAGCTTAGCAAAAAATATAAAATCAATGTTTATATTGTATCAATACCTTCAACATTTAAAATACACTCATATGGTGTGTTACCAAGAACAAAAGGCTTGTCCAATGCAAAAGAATGAAACACAATTCCTTAAAATATCAAATGAATTATCAAAGATACCAACATCATAACCCTAGGTTCAGTAGAGGATCCTTTCTAACAAGAATGTTTATCATCTCAATAGCAATAAAATCTAGAATTTCAAATTAAAAGAAACCTCTCAAACAACTGTATAACTTACGAAAGCATGTTTAAAATGGCATATAACAGATCAAAAATAAAATATCAAGCAGTGCGGGCAATGCTAACAACTTGAAAACCACCATACTCAAAGATTGAGAGCATGACTTTGTGAAATTTGACATATAATACATTCAATGCTTGAAAGTATTCTTTTCATTTACCCTCCATAAAATATATTCTTGGGCCATGCAAGACCCTAGGGAAAGAAGCTAAGTGGAAGGGGTATGGATATAATATTTGCTAAAGTGCATACTACTATAGTATATGATTTGGGTACAATATACTTTTGAAAAGGGGACACAAATATAGCTAGGGTATAACATTAAAAATAACCTAGAAATTTCAAGATAGAATTAGGGAATTTAACTTAAAATAGCAAAATGAGAAAAATTCTATCTAAAAACTCAAATAGTGTGATGAGAAATTTTTTTCTATATATTTTTTTCTTTGAGAAATATTCTATTGTAAGGGTTAGATATCGGTTGACCTGTTTAGGCCATACCTAGGTCATGTTGCACACAAATTTTATTTGGCTATGCAAATATATTATATCTGGGGGAGTAATCCTGAGTATCATTTAACACATAAAGTCCTACATTTAGAATGCCAATGCATACCAAATTGTCACAAAAATTATTTTCATTAGAAAGAATAAGAAAACTTTTAAGGGTAAGGTAACTATCAAACTTTGAGAGGCCTGGTACAAGCAAAGACTTCTTATCCAACTATCTCTAGATCTTTTTGACACAATGACTAGGATGCATGCAAGCTGCAAGCAAGGCAAGATTCTTGTTTTACATACCCAAGTGAAAAAATTACCATGTGAATGAGCATGGATTTGAAACAAAAACAAATTTGGAACTAATCCAAGTCAAGAATTGGCTGCTTAAAACACTAAGATATTTCCCTTAAATAAGTGTGATGCTTGGTCTTAATAAATCAAGAGGTTGTTGAACCCATACCATCAAGATTATTGTCATGGTGACTATGATGTGTGCAAGCAGTCACAAGGAAACAATCTTTTCTTATGTTCCAAAGTGGTGTATTAAGTAAGTGAATGAGTTTTGATTTGAAACCCTGAGACATTTGGGATAGTTTTGGATCCAGAATCAACCACTTCTGACTATTGTGAAGATACTAAGCTTACTAGTAATAAGTGTGTTATTTGGTCTAAATGATCAAGAGGTTGATGAAGCTCATAACATCAAGACTGTTGTCATTTGGATTATAGAAACTATTAAATGCGTTGGGGTTGTAAATTACCTAGGATGTAAAAGTGAAATTTTCAAGACATAAAAACTTCCTAGTTGCACTTTTGAGTTCATATCCTACTCTCCTTAGAAAACATGAATTGGATGGGTGGAAAAGGTTGCAAGAGATGAGTGTATTAGATCAAGTTCATGACATTGTCTTTTGAGTGAATAGCTTCATTTGATAAGTGGTCCACTAACTTATTGGACTTTCTAGGAATATGTTGAATTTTGATAACATTGGTTGCATCAACCAATCTGTATAGGGAGGGCTATGTTGTTGTAGTTTTAGAAAATACTTAATTACTAACATAGAATTGTTGGAAAATTGTGCCTCAACTTGCTAGCTTGAATCTGTGTTAAAGACTTGGCATTCTTTTCCCTTGTTTGCTCTTCTTTGTCAGACGATCTTTGGAGTTCTTAGCTTTGTAACCTTTGTCATGGAGTTAGAAAGTTTCTTAACTTCCCGACTGGCTGATCTCCTTCATTATCGTGGCATTCGGGAATTCTCTAACCTGCAGTGGAGGTTACGAAGTTTGATTTTTCTTGGACTAGGTGACAGTGGTATTGGCTTGTCGTGGGGATCGGGAAATTCTTAACCTTTGTGTGGTGGTTATGAAGTTGGAGTTTTACATGACACGCCAATGGGTTTTCACTTCGTTGGAACTATGTCGATGGATGTATTAATGCTATGGAGATACGAGTGAGTGAATAATAAAAGGGCTAACTTGTGGACACGTAAAGTCTTCAGGTTTTTGGATTTAAACTATTGGTTGTTTATATTCTGCACCAATGTGGGCTAATGTCGATGGTTGAACTTCTTTGACAGTTGAACGAACTAAATTGGTTTGGACAAAATATTCTTGGAGATCGAAGGGTCTTTGTGTGAATAGGTGAAACGACGAACCGGTTTGGTTTCGTGTTGGAAGAAAAAAAATATTGTTTCGGTTGAGCATGTGTTCTATGTTGAAAGAACATTGTAATATTGCTGCAATTGACTGTGGTTGGCCCGATTGTAATGTTTTTGTGTAATATCAGCGAACAAATACCTGTGAAGAAGCGGTCTGTAACTTTATTGTAATCTCCTTTTATTGTGAATAAAGTCATCTTTCTTTGGTGGTGGGTTTTTCTCCTAAAAGGGTTTTCCCATATAAAATTGGCGTCCATTCTCTATTGATATTATTGTCTATTTTTTTCTATACTTTTACGTGTGAATCTTAATGTTTTGTAATTTGAAATTAAAAGTACTCTTGTATTGTTCCCCTGTGAATTGACATTAGGAAAGAGATTTTTGCACTAGAGTCTTTCCTTAAAAGTGGTATCAGAGCCTGGCCAATTATGTTATCCTTGTGGGTTGGGTTGGTTCTTTGTGTCAATTATAAAGTGCAAGTTTTGTAGAAACTTGGTAATCTCGATTGCAGATTAAGATGGCAAGCACATTAGGAAAGATTGAATTTGAAAAATTCAATGGTAGCAATTTTGAGTTGTAGAAACTCAAAATGGAAGATCTATTGGTGGATTGTGATCTTTGGCTTGTTGTGTCTAGAACGAAACCTTCAAGAATGAAGCAAGAAGATTGGGATCTCATAGAAAGAATTTAACAAAAGGGTTGATAAGATTTTGTTTCGCAAAATCAGTTCTCTTGAACGTTCATGAAGAGAAGACTGCATCTTCTTAATGGAAGAATCTTGGAGACATTTATCAGGGCAAGTCTTTGGTGAATAAGTTGTTCTTAAGGAAGAAGTTGTACTCTTTGAAGATAGAGGAAGGGCCATTTGTGGCTGATCACCTGAATACTTTCAACATGATTATTGCTCAGTTAACATCTATGAGTGTGAAGATAGATGATGAGGATCGTTGTATGCTCTTGTTGTGTTCTTTGTTTGATTCTTGGGATCATTTAGTGATGGCGATTGGGAGCATAACAACCACTTTCAAGATGCAATATGTGATTGCTTCTTTGTTATCAGAAGAGATGAGAAGAAAATCTTTTGAGATGGCAAAGGAGGTTCTTGTTGTTCGAGGAAGATAAAAATAAAAGGGCAAGAAGAAGGGAAAGAAGTCCAAATCGAAATCAAAAGGGAGATCATAGTCTCCTAGAAAAAAGTCCAAGGTGAAATGCTAGAACTATGGGCAGCCTAGTCATGTTTGAAAGGATTTCAAAGAGGAGAAAAAGAAGAAAAACTCTTTCAACAATGATTCTTCTTAGAGCAAAGCAGATGCCTTCATTGCAACCTTGGAAACTCAAGCATCTGATGATGTCTGGATGATAGACTCTTAAGTATCTTTCCACATGACATCTCATAGAGACCGGTTCACAAATTATGAAGAATATGATGGTGGAAAGGTGTATTTAGCAAGCGATTCATCTTTGGAAATTGTTGGCCATGGAAGAGTTAGAATTCAGTTTCCTGATGGAAGAATTAAGGGAATTGATGGTGTAATGCATATACCAGGTTTGGCTCAGAATTTAATTTCTATAAGTAAGCTAAATGATGTTGGAGTGCAAGTATTGTTCTCTAGCAATGGCTGCAAAATGATTAGAAGCTCGATGGTGCTGGCTAGGGGTGTCTGAATTAGTACTCTGTACAAGTTGGACACACTTGTTGTTCAATGTAACAGTGTCTCTGCAAAGTCACAAAAGGTTGTTCGTGTAAAGGAAACTGAAGTCCCTACAAGGGCCAACTCTTTGGAAGTTAAACTTCCTTCAAAGAAGACTATGCTCTGGCATCAAAGGCTTGGTCACATTGTTGAAAAAGGCTTAAAAGCCTTGAAAAATTAAAACCTGGTTGAGGGGCTTGAAGATTGTAACCTGGAATTTGAATTTTGTGAACGTTGTATATATGGATGTTTCATTTTACTCTAATCCTCACAAATATTCTGGTGTTCTAGATTATATTCACTTTGATGTTTTTGGTCCAGTAAATGTTCCTTCATTATCAAAATCAAGATATTATGTTTCCTTTATTGATGATTATTCGAGAAAGGAATTTGTATATTTTTTAAAAAGTAAATCAAAAGTGTTCATTTGGTTTAAAGAGTTCAAGAACTTGGTTGAAAATCAGAATGGTAAGAAAACCAAATGCTTGAGGATAGATAACGGTGGTGAATTTTGTTCTGTATATTTTGAAAGGTATTGTAAAGACCATGGAATTAAAAGGCATACAACAACACCTTACACTCTGTAAGAAAATGGAGTTGCTGAAAGGTTGAGCAAGAGGTTGATGGAGAGAGCAAGAAGTATGTTGAGCAGTGTTGGTTTGGAGCAAAATTTCTAGGTTGAGGTAAAGAAAATATAGTTTGCAAGTTAAAGAAATCTTTGTATGGTTTGAAATAGTCACCTACAATGTGGTACCAGAAATTTGACACTTTTTTTGTCATTGGGATTTGTAAGATCAAAATTTGATCATTGTGTGTACTACAAGACTGAAAATGATCATGTTCTTATTATTTCCCTTTATGTTGATGATATGTTGTTCATAGGGAATAGTAAGTTTATGATTTTTGAAATAAAATCTCAGTTCTCTGCAAAGTTTGAAATGAAAAATCTTGGTGCAACTAGGTATATTTTGGGGATGGAAATAACTAGGGACAGATAGAGCAGAAAACTTTGGCTCAACTAGAGTAAGTATATTAACACTATTCTGGAGAGATATGGTATGATTGATTGCAAGCAGCTAGTTGTTCCAGTTTTGCAAGGAATGAAACTATCTGTTGAAGATTTTCCAAAATCTCCTACTAAAATGGAGGACATGACTAGAGTGCCTTATGCAAGTGCAGTTGGAAGTTTAATGTATGCAATGGTCTATACAAGGTCAGACATTGCCCAAGCAGTGGGAGTTCTTAGTCAATTTATGGTGAATCCGAGAAGGCCACATTGGGATGTTGTGAATAGATTTTTTAGATATTTAAAAGGTACATCACAGTACGCTTTTTGTTATCATGGTAACTTGATTGGATCACAGCATTCAAGGCTATGTGGATTTTGATTGGGCAGGGGACATTAACAACCGAAGATCCACCAATGGATATATTTTCACGTTGAATGGTGGTGCAGTTAGTTGGATGAGTAAGCGTCGGGCTGTAGTCACTCTATCCACTACTAAAGTTGAGTACATGGCAGAAACACATGCCTACAAAGAAGTTGTATGGATTAAACATTTGTGTTCTGATATTGGGTTCAATGCAAGGAAATTTTCAATTTTTTGATAGTCAAAGTGCTATTTTTTTGGTAAAAAATCCAACTTTCCATGCGAGGATAAAACATATTGATGTGCAGTATCATTTTGTACGAGATATGGTGGAGGATTGAAAGGTCAATTTAGAAAAGGCGGATACTCTGGAAAATGTTGCAGATGTGTTGACAAAGCCCGTAAGCACAGACAAGTATAGGTGGTGTGTTATTTTTATGGGCCTTGAAGCCCATGACCTTCATTAACTTTGAGTTTAGAGGAAGCCAGTAAGTCTTCGTCAAGTGGGATATTGTTGGAAAATTGTGCCTCAACTTGCTAGCGTGAATCTATGTTAAAGACTTGGCATTCTTTTCCTTTGTTTGGTCCTCTCTTTCAGCCAATTGCTAGAGTTCTTATCTTTTTAACCTTTTTCCCAGAGTTAGAAATTTTTTGAACTTCTCAACTGGTCGATCTCCTTCATTGTCGCAGCATTCAAGAATTCTCTAACCTGCAGTGGAGGTTACGAAGTTTGAGTTTTCTCGAACTAGGCAACAGTGGTATCGTCTTGTCGCGGGGATCGGTAAATTCCTAACCTCCATGTGGTGGTTATGAAGTTATAGTTTTACATGACACACCGATGGGTGTTCACTTCGTTGGAGCCATGTTGATGGATGTATTGAGGCTATGGACGTACTAGTGAGTGAATAACAAAAGGGCTAACTCGTGGACATGTAAATTCTTCGGGTTTTTGGATTTAAACTATTGGTTGTTTATATTCCACACCAATGTGGGATAATGTCAATGATTGAACTT
The DNA here is from genome assembly GCA_007258455.2 of Sequoia sempervirens. Taxonomy (NCBI): domain Eukaryota; kingdom Viridiplantae; phylum Streptophyta; class Pinopsida; order Cupressales; family Cupressaceae; genus Sequoia; species Sequoia sempervirens. The sequence continues at coordinate 18,425 of VDFB02115256.1, read as the reverse complement.
CTTTGACAGTTGAATGAACTGAATCGGTTTGGAAAAAATATTCTTTGAGATCGAAGGGTCTTTATGTGAATAGGTGAAACAGCGAACCAGTTGGGTTTCGTGTTGGAAGAAAAAAAGGATTGTTTCGGTTGAGTGTGTATTGTATGTTGAAAGAACATTGTAACAGTGTTGCAATTGACTATGGTTGGCCCGATTCTGAGAGCAATTACCTATGAAGAAGGGGTCTATAACTTTATTGTAATCTCCTTTTACTGTGAATATAGTGATCTTTCTTTGGTGGTGGGTTTTTCTCCTGAAAGGGTTTTCCCACATAAATTTGTTGTCCATTCTCTACTGATATTATTGTCTATTTTGTTCTATCTTTTTACCTGTGAATCTTAATGTTCTGTAATTTGAAATTAAAAGTACTCTTGCATTGTTCCCCTGTGAATTGACATTAGGAAAGAGATTTCCGCACTAGAGTCTTTCCTTACAAGAATCACTTTCAATGAGGAAATTATCTATATTCATTTTGATTGCCATGTGATTCTATATGTTGACATCTTACCAAAGGCTTCTATTAATAGTAAAATTGAAGTCTTCCTAATTTTATTCAATTAGGTGGTGAGGTCTATTGACTCAAACTCAAAAGGGGCTAAGTTGGCATGCTCAACGCCCACCCTTATTGATGTTGAGATAACTCATTTCATGGTAAAAGTTGTTAGTAAGCCTCATTTTTTATGTTAATAAAGGCATATTTAATTTCTTCCCATTCTTGTAGTTTCTAAGGAGTCTACCTCTTCCAACAACTCATTCAACTAAGCAACTCTTCATGAATTCTTCTGGCCACTAAATCAGGACTTCTCTCCCTATATTAACCCTTGTACTATTTCTAAAGTCAGTTCCTCTTTCTCTTGGGTGGTTTCACAAATTCTCATCTTTTGCACTTCATTGGTAAAGTCATGTTGGATTTTCAAAGTGATATTTTATTTTCAATGTTGAAAACATGCCAGTAATCAATAATAAACTATATTCTATATTTTCAATTCTTTTTCTACATTTTTTTGTTGTAGCAATTTTCCACTAAAGCATTGTATCCTTCTTTAATAGATTAGTCAAGAGTGGTTTCTAGAGCTCCCAGATTTCTAATGAAACTTTCCAAAGATTATGAGGAATACACATTGCCACTCCAGTTTTTAGAGGTCATGTGATATCTTTTAATAAACCTACAAGCACCCACACCCTTCCATCTTCAAGATCTTTAAAATTTAATAATAATAAAATGGCATCTTGTTGCTTGAGAGATCTGGATAAAGCACTCCACCATACAATATGGAACTTTCGAAGACATCCTCAACTTATTCAATCTTAGCTTCAATACAGACAAGATCAACAAGCATCTTAGGATTAGTGACAATGACAAGTTGAATTACAGGGCTCCTTAATTGCCTGCACATGACTCAATCAACAAATCCAATCATTTCCATGAGTAATTTAAGCTCACCAGTGCCAATCTTAATGTTTCTTTTGAAATAAAAAAGGTCATCATCAATACCAAGCCCTAAGGGTTGAACACTTATAAGAAGAAAAAATTCAAAGTTCTCTCAATCAACTTCATTAACATCTTCATGGTCACAAGGCACAAAATTATCACGTTTCTTCTACCTCCTCAAAGAAGAGCGTTGTGATTGTCCTATCAATGGTGAATTCCTCTTTTCAATAAGGGCTAATTGACTGGCCTTCATATTTTCCCATCAATGGAAATAGATGAAGACCACGTCTTTTGTGTTGACTTAACATTGGAAACATATCATTTTGTGTCCATTTTAACATAGCAGAAATTTCATTGTAGTAGAAGCATAGCACTACCTCAATGCTTGAACCAGCAACAATACAAATTGTTTCATCTGAGTGCAATATCTTTTTAGACATGCTCCAACATTCAAAAATTTGTTATTTCCATTAGTAGGCTTGTCGTTTAACCTCTTAAAAAGTGAAATTATCTTTGAGATGGAATTTGGATAAGATCTAACAAAATAACTCCATGGGATGATTTGCATTAAAATTGAATTCTTTTTATCTATTATTCGATGTGATATATATTTTGCTTTATAGAAAAAACCACCCATGCTTGACACTAGGGAAGAATGAAAGCACTGCAACAATACCAATGAATTCCATGTGCAACAATATTGGAGATGAATTTAGATGTAGTGTGGCAATTAGAACATACTTGAAGGTTCTTAACAACTATAATAGTTGTACCAGGGGCCGTGCTTAACAAACCAAATGAAATTGCTAACTTTTCACTATGGTGGTAGATAAATTATTATTTATACCCTACTTCCTTCATTTGCCAAGCCAATTTCTCCTACTTTGCATAGCTCTGCCATGTTTGTGGATCTAATCTATCTCCTACACAAAAAAATGTACCAGTTTATGGCCTTCAATCCAACTACATCCAGTTATCTTTTTAATTCCTCTATCTTTCATCAATCTCTTTACTATTTGAACCTCATACATATGTTTTAGAGAAGAACATAAGTTGCAACATTTTTAGGATCCAACTAAAAAAGAAGTGTTGCTGGAAATACTCAACCTATATTCATATATGCTCCACATGTACCACACATTTAACCTAGCAAAGAAAAGAAAAAACCAAAGAAATGGATGAGTGGGGTAAGCCCAAAATGTTAATCCTAAAACAAGTACAAGTACAAATAGTTATGTAAGGGGAGGATCCCTCAAAGAGTTCAGAGTTGAAGAAAATTAAATCTTGCAACTAAGGTTGGAAGCAAAAACCATCAAGTTCTATACCTTGTCATACATTGGAAGAGCCCATGACACTACCATATATCATTGTGGGAGTGCTAATGCAAGATCCAATAATGCTTGTTGGGGAGTACTTATTGCTAAGCGGGTCAAGTTGGACAATCTTAGGAAGTAAGCTATTTTTCCTATAAACTCTCTTAACATTGGGGGTTGAAGAGCTCTTGGAGGCAAAGAAGAAACCGATAATTTGACCTTGGCTATGAGACTTGTGTTATGGTTCAGGTGAATAATGATATTGTTTTACAATGTTTATTATTTTATATCATGTGAAGAAGGAACTACAGTTGGAGCAGGTGCTTGTTTTTCTTGTTGCATCTACATATTGAGGAATTGCTCATATCTTTTTATGACCAATGCCTTCTTTACTTTACTTTTTTCCATAATAGTCAATGTTGTATTATTTTCTCTTTTATATATCAAAATGGTGTTATTTTTTTAATTCTTTATTCATTGTATTTGGCTGGCATGTATTTGATATATATATCCCTCGTTTATGGATACTTTTATCTAGCCATTGGGTGTTGTTGTTTATAATCTTGGAATGATGTCTAGCAAGGAAAGAAATCTTATTTGAAAACTATTTTCCTGGTTAATTTCCTAGTTATCTTGTAGATACACTCAACTATAGTTCCAGCAGCAACAATAGGTCCTAATGAGCCACATGTTGCAAGCACAACATGGCCTGATAATGGATTGATGGAGAAGCAAGGTTTGGACTTTTAGGAGCATGAAATCAAAGGAGCTAATTTGGAAGGATTCGTAATCTCTAAACTTCCATCCCATCCAAAGCTTTACTAGGGCCAACTTCATAATGGACTCTGATATGTTATTCTCCCAAACAAAGTTCCTCCTAATAGTTAGTTACATTGGGAGGTATTATTTTGAGTAAAGATGAAATATTGTATCATTTCATGTAGATCAATGAAATTTTTTAAGCGTTCTAATTTTCTATTGAACCAGTTGTTGATTTGTGTCATCCCAATGGATTCCAATAGTAGATAGAATAAAATAGGAACTTTTATTCCTCTTCAAGTTTTTTTTTTTTCATGTGAATAAACCTGGCAGTTTCTTGTTTTCTTTTAAAACTTATGCATGTAATTATCAACACTAGAATTGTAAAATCGTTTAATTTGATTCTTCCTGAACCAAGAAAATCCTTGAAAGTCTCTGTTCTTTTCCTCCATTCAAAACTTATGTTCAAATTAGGTTGCTCCATAGAGTATATAATTGATTGTTGAAGGATTCTATTGCTTAAATCCTAATCTGTCAAGTGTTCAATAAGCACTTTATAGGCAGAAAAGTTATCCCTTGTGCATTTTGCTTGCTTAAATCATTGAAACATATGAAATTCTCAACATATCGATGGGCAGGAGTTATCTTTTCAAATATAATTGAACTAAGTGAATAATGTATATTTTCCCATTTGTTTGTGTATAGATGTGCATATACATGCCCCTATTTAGCTATCATGGATAGTCTTTATTATAGTTATCAACTGGTTGACTGAATATATGGCCAACTTTAGGCCTACAAGCAATCTTCCCTCAAAACAAAAAAATAATTAACTTCAAATGAACAAAATGTAGATTTCCCCATTTGGTTTGTGTATATATGTTCATATTTAGGATTATGATCAAATTTTGTGATACCTCTTAGCTCTGATACAAATATTGTGCATAGTTATTCTTAGTTTATTCAATTTGGTGCTATTTTTTTATATTGTGATTCAGGCTTCAAACCAACCCCTCTCATTAGTATTTTTCTTCCAAAACTATCTAGAAGAGGGTAATCAAAATTAGTACTGGAATATCTGAAAGTTGAAGATCCTTTCCCTGAAACTGAAGCTTTGTTCTTGACAAACTAGAGCTAAGACAAGCCAAGAACTAGTGGAAGGGAAGTTGAATGAAAACTGAGAGCAACTAAAATCATTCCTAATAAAAGTACCCTTTCCACTATAACTGTCGGTTCTAGTGTCTCCTTGTTCATTTTTTTGGCATCTCCTCATTTTTATTTTCTTGATAGAGAGCTTCTGAAAGATGTGCAAAATGTTCTTCAATCTCAACAATCAATGTTGAGATAAAATGGAAGCATTTCTCTTGCAAATAAGGTTCTAAATCATTTATCCTTGAAGGAGATTTATGTGCATGAAGAAAACTTAGGTCTTCCAGAACATTCTTGGACCCCTCATCTATGGTATCTTTTATTTAATTAACCTCAGTTCCAAAATAAGTGTTAAGGTGACCAAACCAATCTTCATCATTTGTCATCATAAATCTAAAACTCAACCCAAGTAAATTGACACTTTTTAGGTCCCCTCTCTTGACAATCCAACCCTCACTAGTAGTTAATTTGTGCAAATGGGTTTCAACATCTTTGTAACTTGCCAGAGATGTAACTATGGCTTCGAGGAATTTACCAACCTTAACTCTCTCACACATATCTACAAATCCATCAGATATTATTTGTTTCATCCTACTAACAAACAGGCTTTTAAAAAGTTCATCCCACAGATTCTTTGGGTGCTTCAAAACAATATCACACATGCATTGCCATGGAAACTCAACATTTGAACCAAAAACAATTTTTATCCACTCCAAGCTCCCTTCAAATTCATCCAGACTGTCCAATGTTTCTTTGATCAATGTCTCATTCTCTATAAGTTCCTTGCCACTTTTCACAAGATTAAGCAAATACTTTCCCCCAAGCCTATCTGTAGAGAGAGTATCATCTGCACATGTCTTAAGCCACACTAAGCAAGACTCTGATATAAATTAACTCAGAAAAATCATCACGGTAGCTTTTAGCTTCTCTCTATGAGATTTCCACAACTGCACCTCATTGTCTGGGTTTGGAATCCCACCAAACAACTGTGATCCAGGTAGCACTGCCAACATAGTCTTATAAAAAAGAGGTAAATCATTTAGGACCTCCAAGAAGAGTTCCTCAGCCTGACATAGCGTTAACTGTGTGACTCTTACCACATTACAGAAAATGGAACTGACTGCCTCCACCTTATTTTGCATAAGCTTTATCTAGCACAATGTGCTCCCACCTGTTATGTGGTTGGCTAAATCCTTTTCCAAAGCATTGGTTCCTTTCCCCCATTGGATTTTTAATTCTTTTCTACCTTGGTTGAGTTCTTGAGTTGCGTTAATGGAAAATTGGTTCATCAAATTTATGTGAAGGCCAAGAACTTTTCCTCTTCCTTCACCTTTCTATTATATTATTTCATTGACTTGATATAGGAGGTCATATTTCATTTAAATGATTTGATCTTGTTTGTTTGATGATTGGATAATGGTCCCATAATCTTGGTAGACCAGCATGGTGGGTTCAATATCCATATATTAATCTACCAAAAAGGTATTTATTGTTAGCATGGGCATCTCCAACATGGATCCTTTTTCAAAGGGATGTTGAGGTGTATGATCCTTATTGGGATAGAGGTCCAACAAGTTTGTGTTAGGGTCCCTATTTGGCAATGGAAATTGTGGCTACTTGGCACAATCTAGTGTATTGTAGCATATTATTAGATCGAGCTACCAATCTCCTCAACCATTTATTGAAGGTGTCAATCTTGAGAGGAGAAAATTGCGGCCATTGGTGGAAAGTAGGAGGCTAGGTGCATATGATATGTCCACATGTCATGAACTAGTGGATTTCAATGATATTTTCACTTCGGTAAATAAAACCACTCAACACTTTAGCCATCCATTAATCGTTTGTAATCACTAATCTTTGGGCCAAGTTGATCTTCACTTTCAATGTTGATTGATGTTTAAGTAAAGCCTATAGATATCAAGCAGTTTTACCAAAAGTTTTTGGTGAAACCATGTGGTGTGATCTAATGAACTTAAGTGGATGTAGGTACTTTGATAAATCATACCATTCAACACAAAAGTTTTTGATCTTCAAGGTGAATCAAAGGGTATATATTCAAGTGCAAAAATATAAGTTTACACGACATGTCTTGGTTGGATTTTGAAGTCAAAGATCTTCAAGTGATTTTGGGTTGAAGAGAAAATCTCCCTTGACCATTAATATTGACGTAAAATTGATCTAGACCATTAATTGAGTGGGATTAGAGTGCATTATAAGGGATGATCAATTAGGTTTTGCAGAACCATGTGATGTCATCTGGTAGATTTTGGTAGATTGGTCCACCTTCCACCTTGGTAGTTCAACTATCTATATTGATATCATTGATCATCAAAGCCAAATCATCTCAATTGTTAATCTTGTCTTGTGTTTAGGAAATTAAGGTAGTGGATCCAAGTAATGAATAGGAAACATTCGAAGGACACTTGGCATAGTAAGATTAACTCTTATTGATCAAGGAGTTTTCTTGTAAGGGTATAGTTTCAAAGGTAGACCATGATTTGGATGCCAAGTTGCTACTTGGGAAGATGGTAGCTGAGAGTTGATTTTTTCCCATAGTGTTCATGGAAACTAAGGAGATTATACATTTGTATTTGAGATTATACATTGGCATTATAAATCAAAAAAATTAGGTCTCTCTAGGCATTATACATTTGTATTTGAGGAATATTTTTTCCTATTCTATAGAAAATCTAATCCAAAGGAATTTCCTGTAGTGCATGAGGTGTGGGAATCATGATAATTGAGCCCTCCAAGTATTGAATTTCTCCTTTGAGATACAGTGTGGAAATCATAACATACTTGAAGGTTCTTAACAACTCTAATAGTTGTACCAGGGGCCATGTTTAACAAACCAAAGGAAATTGCTAACTTTTCACTATGGTGGTAGATAAATGATTCTTTTTACCTTGTTGCCTTCATTTTCCAAGCCAATTTCTCCTAATTTGCATAGCTCCTCCATGTTTGTGGATGTGCTCTATCTCCTACACACAAAAATTTTACTAGTTTACGGCCTTCAATCCAACTACATCCAGGTACAAAATATTTTAACAATAAGATGACTTTGTTCAAAGAATTTGTGAAGGATTCTTTTGGAAATATGAGGACTATGAAAGTTGAGAATTAGGTTTCTAGAACATAGATCTCTTCAGGAAATGCATGGAGCCAGCTAAGAAGTGTTTGCAAGATGTGAAAATGGCTTGCTTGCATCCTGCAAGAAGATAAAACATAAACCCTAACAACCTATGCAGCAAAAGATATCAGGCAAGACTTCATTGAAGACACATGGGCACATCAGTAGGAATCATTATGTGGTCTCTCTAATATGGCGAAATACAAAAGAGCGCATGATTGCAGATTCTATCGAATGGAGAAACAAATATCAGTGGGACAAAAATCTCAATCCCTCCGATACTCTGATAATACTTAGGCACATAATTCATCAACGAGAGAAGTAAATTTTGGCAAGAGTTAAAGATGAGTCTCTTCGATGTTTCGAAATGCAAACATGTGATTAAAGTTTATCGAAGAAAACATAAATTCCATTGGAAGTATAGTATGTAGTAAATATTTTAAGGAATATTTATTGAATGATAACATCCATTTTGAAGAAACTATTTACTACCAATGCAAAATATTTTTCTACATAATAGATGCCATGGTGTGTCCCAAAACAATAACATAATATCCTAAATTGCTATGGTTGGTTATTGACAACACATCCTCCTCTTCAATAGCAATTATCTCTTCTCTAGATATTTTGTCCTCATATCGCTCATTTAGAATGCTTATATGATAGATGTCATGTCCCAAAACAACAACATTACGCATACAGTATTTTCAAGGCTACTGATGTCTTAGTTCCTTCTATGAGTATAAGTCTTAAGTATTTCTAAATCTTGATGTTATTTTGAGGTCAAGTTTTGAAAATAATTTGCAATTGGCCATGTGAGAACCTCGTTAAATGAACTATTGTGTGCTATATACCAGTCACCTGCCATTCTACATGGTTCAGGGTTGCTATTGTGTAGAATTTTGTAATTCATTTGATAGCTTAGTTCGTTTGGTGTTTCTTGATTTGATGTTTTTGTTTTCTTGTTTCTCTGAAGTGCCTATCTATGTCCTGATTTTGAAGAATACACATTACCTAAATAATCTAATAAAAATCATTTTGGTGTTTGATAATCTATGTTTTAAGAAGTACTTACCTACACAGGGTTATTCTGCATTTCATCAATGTTATCCTTTTTCCAAATTACTACTTTGTGCCTCCTACAGTCAAAGCATGTATAGCACCTCAATCTCACCAAGAATGCTTGGTTTCCCACTAGTCTCTAGTTCTAATTTTTCATTATAATATATACTTTATAAGCATCATCCTTTGCCTAAACTCATTGTCAAATTTCAAGTACAATTCTCTCCAAGAGGTGCAATCTTTATATTGAGGTACTATTGGGATGGTTTTGAATAAACTACAAAAACATGCAGCTTTTTTATCTTGTTGACATACTTGTTTTCATATTTTGATATGATGCTCGATGAGTTTATTTAGCTTAAGTGGTATGCCTAAGACAGATGGTTTAGGCACCTTCTCACTGATGTTGTACCTTATATATTGGTATGCCTTTCAGTTCCATTGTTTACTTATGATCAACTAAGGATATTTATATTTCAATTTTAAATAAAATTTCAATATTGAGCTTCAAATTTTAGACAATTGCCACTTACACTGCACGTAAATGGAGGCTCCCTTTTAACACATTTCTTTGATTATGCTTCCATCTCCTTTCACATTTGAGTATACTAACTTCTGTTGAAAAACAAAGTGATTTTAGTGTTCTATCCCATGGCTCAGTTCTTGTTTTTTTGTTGAACAAAAGTCAAACACTAAGCTTCAGTGTCATGTTGGATTGTCAGAAAGATGCAATGTGAAAATAGCTTCTTTAGAGTCTTCATTCTATTCTATCTCTGCAACTATGTTCTTTCCAAATTTATTTTTACATACTAACAATGACCGTGAAAAAATTATTGCAGGAGTGGGAGGTTATTCTTACCTATATGTAAGTGCTTATTACTTATTAAATTAGGTTTAGGTGACAACTGGAGAATATTAATGTTTGAAAATTGGCATAGATTACTTGCATTCAAACTATTAATTTCCTTATTTACAATCTTTTTTGAGATTATAGTTGTATGGCTGGAGAGTTTATATATTCATTGTTGGTTATTATTATTACTATATTATTATGTGTTTTCCCCTTTCAGACTATATTTCTTGCCATAGTTTTACCTTATATGGTGCACTTTTCTTTCATCATTCTTTTTACATTGATATTTTTGTGTTCAGCCTTTTTAGTGGTATTTAAAGAATATAGATAGTTATTTCCTCAAACTATTTATCATACTCGCAGTTCAAATTGATATCTAATTCTCAATATTTGTATGTTTCCCCATTTCAGGTTGAAAGCCTCTGTAATCATGTCATGACATGTTGCATGAGATTGGTGTAATTACTTTTTCTTTTCTTTCCAAAATTACAAATAATGTGGCAAAGGTTGTGGAATCTGGCTTTACACCTGCCAATTGCATTTGCTTGAAAGTTTCTAAATCCTTTTCAACAAATCCATTTTGTGCATATCCTACAATATTACAATTCATAGACCACATTTCTTATAGGTATACCACCATGTATTGTCTATGCATTGATGGATATTCACATCTTGTTTCAAAGCTCCCATTTTGGCACATGCAGGGAGGATGTTGCCAAAGGTTGTGGAATTTGGCTTTACACCTATGAATTGTATTCACTTGAAATTTTTCAAAGCCTTTCCACCAAATTCATTTTTTGCATATCTATTGTAGATGTCCTTAAGCTATATGACAAAGGTGTATATACAATTTTAGATCAATTGATAAGCTGAGACATGTAATGTTGATTTGATTTACATTTTACTTAAGATATAATTTTGTTGTGTCGCTGAATTTCATAGTTCAATAATTGGGATTCTCAATGATCTTGTATACCCATATTGTATGTGATCTAAAGAAATTAGGTAGTCATGTCAATTAGTTTGAAAATTTGAATGATCTTGAGTTCATAAGTACATAGTGATAAGTTTTGAAAAATAATATAATTTATTGTTGCATTTATCATAGAAACAAAGGCCTCTTTTGATTATAGCAGAGGATGTAGAGAGTGAAGCATTGGCTACTTTGATCTTTGAAATTAATTATTTTTTTACTAAATTGATAATGTTTGAAGTTTATTTTTCTTTCTTAGATGTTGATTCTAATTAATAAGTTTGATGTCGTGTTGCAACTTGTAGGTGAGTATGTTGATATGACAAAGGCTAGTATTGTCAATCCTCTAAAAGTTATCAGAATTGCATTAGTTGATGCAGAAAGGTAAAACTATTTATCTTTATTATAATTAGTGGAACTTGCAACTACAATATCTGATAAAAATTTACTTCCAAATATGCTTTTGATGGATGTTCATATCCTCATCCAAAGCTCTAATTCATGCATAGGCAAGGACACTTTCAAGTGTATCAATTAAAAATTTACAATCAATAATCAAGCTATTGATCATTTGTTCAGGAATAAGGTAGTTGTATATCACTAATTGACTATTATCTATTTGTTTGTTGTCTTGCATGAATTCATCTTTTTTAAAATTGTAAGAGATAACTAGGAAACATTATATCTAGCACCTAAGTTTAGGGTGCCATAGTTGGAAAAGGAAAAGAAAATGTTTGAATTTTATCCTCTATATTATTTGACTTTTCTAAGTTTTTGATGTGCAAATTTTGAAACCTTATTTTCAAGCTACAGCTCCAAATTGGAGAAGTGAAAGGTGAATACCAATGAGTAAGATTTTGGAGGAGCTGAAACTAATAGTGGCAGGAAAGCTATGGATTTGCAAGGGGATTAAATGGGCCAAACCCCTATAGGAGGTTGTTTCCCTTCCAAAAGGACTATAGTTAAGGAAGGGGAAAATAGTATAAGTATATAAAAATAGGAGTGTTATGTTTAGATAGTGTTTGTAAGTTGTACAATGTCACTAAGACATTGAATGTAACCAATGAGATTTTGATTTTCCAATGAGGCTTAATGAAGTAATTTTTAGTGTGGTTTTTTCTCCACTCATAAATACTGTGTTGTGGCTCATCTTGATTTGTAATTTGTTTTTTTTTGTGTCTGATTAGTCATATTTGTTCAAGTATTTTAGTCTTCATTTCATGGTGCTTCTTCAGCATTTGAATATCTATGATACTTAAAGTTTATATGCATAAATTTGTGAAGATTAATTAAGTTAGATTTGATTTGTAATGACTAAATATATGACTAAATTAATGACTAAATATATGACTAAAGTAATGACTAAATTAATGACTAAATATATGACTAAATTAATGACTAAATATATGACTAAATATATGATTAAATATATGACTAAATTAATAACTAAATATATAACTAAAATAATAACTAAATATATGACTAAATATATGACTAAATATATGACTAAATATGACTAAATAAATGACTACCATGACTAAATAAATGACCATTTAACAACAATCAATGACTAAATTAATCACTAAATATATATGATTAAATAAATCACTAACATGACTAAATTAACGACAAAGTCAATGACTAAATCTATGACCAAATCAATGACCAAATCAATGACTAAATAAATGACTAAAATAGTTTAGTTATAAATGACTACAAATAAACCACTAATAGTCACATGGCTAAAATTAGTCATTTATATGCAATTTTTAGTAGTTTATTTAGTCATATATAGTTGTTTGTGTACTAGTGTACCAAAGCTCCTTCTAGTACTACAGGGATTGTTACTGAAACATTAGTGGAAACTAAGAAGAAACCAAGACCTTAAAAAAAGGATAGCAGGGAAAAGATCACTCCTATGAATGTGAATGATGATGAAGAAGATGAAAAATAAATAAAAGGCTACATTCTAAAGAGAAGAGAGAAGAGAATAAGACAAAGTGAAGAAAAAGGAACATCTAAAGAGGAGGGAAAGAAAAAGAAAACAAAGAATATTCGTCTGGAGACACAAAAACATGTGCCTCTATAGCTCGAGGTTACTATCAATGCAATTGTAGAGAATGATGCATTAAAAGAGGTTGTTGAACTTTATGATGAAATGTCCCTTATTCAAAAGGCCGTAATTAAGAAAGCAATAATTATGTATATGAGCAACTTCAATATGGCTCTAAATGAAATCATCGATCAAATTCTGGAAATCCTTGCAGATGTACTTAGCAGTAAGAGAAATGAATCTATTTTAGAAGAAGATAAGGTGAGACAATGAGCATTAGAAAATTTTGGTGTATGAATATCTCATGAAGAAAGGGTAAATTTTTATCAATATTAGGGTCAAAAATTTAGAACCAAGCAAAGAATAAATACCCCGATGGAAAAGCATAAAGAATAAATAAAGAGGATGGAGAAAGAACCAAAAGAGATGACAGTAAAGATATTAGAAGAACTAAAGAATGCTTAAATAATTAGAGATTGAGCTCTTCTGGCCACTTCAAATTTACAATATATACTTGATGTGTATGTTCAAGACATAGATTTATCTACCTTTGAAGAAAATGAGACTGAAGTTGGTGTGATAGATGAAAATGTCAAAAAGGATCAGGAGAGTGTTCCTCCAAAAAATACAAGTGCACATAATGTAGGGGATCAAAGTAAAATAGGTGTCTCTCCTTTGGAGAACACTATCTTTGGTGAAAAACACAACATTCCTCCACTAGAAAATTTAGGAAACAATGAATAAAGGGTAGAGATAAATCTTGAGAAAAGTTAGGATGTGAAGGAGGTTGCAGCAAAGAAGCAAGATGCTTTTATGAACAAAGGCCAAGGTTCTATAGATTCTTTCAAAGACCTTATAGGACTACAAATGCAACTTCAACCTAAGCTGATACATCATCTTTTGCAAATTCAAACACATGAGGGACAAGTTGACTTCGAAAATATATTTTCCCTCCATAAGCTACAACTTGGTGATGTTTTACACACTTGTGTAAGGAAGGAAATTCTACAAGAGCATATGAAGAAAAGTGAATTGATTAATAATGTGAAAATTATTCAAGAAGGTTTACTAGAAGTAAACATTGATGTCTCCTTTCCTCCAGAACAAAAGTTAAAGCTCTTAATGGATTATTTCAAAGATCACTCCTCTTACTTAGAGAAAAAGGAAGAAGAAGAGGCCTTGAGAAAGATAAAAGATAAGAGAATGGTTGAAACTTCTAATCGATGTGCTAATGCACATAATAAATTGCAAGAAAATATGGAAATGTTTAAGGATTGTGTGAATGAGGCATCAACTCTTTATCAATTTTATTTGAAATGGCCAAGATCCACCAAAGACATCAAAGGTCAAATTGACTCTATTGAGTCATAGATTACACAATTGGCTGAAACATATCATTTATCAAGTGATATGGATGGATCCACCAAGGGAAAAACTAAAAATATTCATGTACTATTGAAATTTCTTCTAGTTAAAGAAACAATTCAGTTTGCTAAGAGAAACAGTCAATGTGTGGCTTACATCATTGTCTGGATTGCTGGTCAAAATAGTCGAAGTGGGCTTGAAAATGGAAAATCCTAGAAAAATAAACGAGGATAAGGAATTGTGCATAGAATTTGAATGTGAAAGTCACATTCTCACCTCATCAAAAATAGACTAGAGTACAACTGTGGAGAAATTAAAGGAAACTCATAAGAATATTCTACCTTCTAAAGAAGTTGCAAAAGGGTTAACAAGAAAAATTTGACATCATATAGTCTTGTGAATAGTTGTATCTTTTTGGTTTTTATAGCATCAATTTTGGGTCATCTCCATTTTAGGGGGAGTTTAGAGTAATGGGGAGCTCATACAATTTTGGGATGTTGTAAATAGAATATATCATGCCCTTTTCCCTTGATGTCAAAGGGAGGGAGATGCATATGTGTGTTTTCATCAATGACAAAGGTGGGATTGTTGGAAATAGGTATTTTCATTGATGTCAACCCAATATGAGTTATCATTGATGTCAAATGTGTTGTAGTATGCACATTCTTTGGAGATAGTTGTTATGATATGATATCAATTGGAGCAAGTTTGTAGAGCTACATAATGTTCAGTATGGTAAAGAAGATCATACTCATGTTCCGATATGTCCATAATGTTTTTAGATTGATATCATCTCATTTTGATGTACCACATACAAATACATGTTGCAAAAGTTTTGCTAAGGCACTCACAAGGAAAATTTTAAGGAAGAGCCATGGTATGTTGATCCACATTCTTTTGTTGACCAAGATTTAGTCTTGCGGTTCTAAATAAAAGAAGATTGAGTTATGAAGGAGATATCCAAGGAATCAAGTCATCACAACTTCTACAATGAAAGTTGCATGTAGCAGCGTTTTGGTTTGTGCTCTAGCTAAGTATTGTACTAATAAAGACTTACTAGAATGATTTGCATGCTTCTGGAATTAAAGTATCTATCTTGCAGTTTTATGAACATATTAAATGGTGTCCAAAGTATACTACTTAGTAGTATCAAGTGATGTAGCGGTCTACAAGTTCAATTTTTGAATAATAGTGTGCTACAATTTAATTGGAAAGCTCTATTCTTACAATGTCAATGAGTTTCATCATTTTCACTAGAATATGATTATCAAGTTCTTAAGGATAAGGTTAATTATAGAATTTTCATGAGCTACAATGCTTACTTCTTGGTTTTCATGATATTTTTGGTCTCTCCTCAAGAGTACAAAGTGAACTAATGGAAGTTTTGGTAGTGGTATCATTATTTGGGATGACAAACTTGTCTCCTTATCAACAATTGATCTTGATTAGTTAATTATGTTTTGGAGAATGTTTTATGGTGTGTTTAGATCCTATTATTCTATGTGATAATCCATAATTGTCTCTCTTGTAAATGTTATACATAATTGGAGCTAATCTTGGGGCTAACCTAGTAAAATTTTTGATTTGTTATAGAGGATATATAGAAGATCAAATTCATTTCTAAAAGGAAATATAGTGATTTGTGATAGAGCATAAAGAAAAAGATGAAATGTCTTAAATCAATGTGAAGGGCTAATTGTGTGAAATAGTGATTACAACATCAGCATGTGTTAGATGCTTCTTTATAGCAATTCATAATCAATTTTTTCAATCTATTTTTAATGTATCCTACTCTAAGACAATGATTCTCATCAGGTCCTTTGTATCTTGCTCTAAGGTTTTATTCCTTAGTCTACAACTCCATAGGTAGTGAGCCTTAAACATTCTAATTCTTGTTAGCAATGATCTACATATATTGTGACTTAATCCTCACCATGGTTTTTCTCTCATTGGGTTTTCCACATAAAAAGTATGGTGTATTTATGTGATACATGTGTTCTCTTTTGTTATTTTCAGTTAATGTGATGTGTTGTTAATATGAAAATGAAAATGGTTTAAGTTTTAAGATATCTTGATTCACCCCCTCCTCTCAGTACATCATTGTGTCCAACAATTCCATCCTTGTCAGTGGTATAAAAATGAAGCCAACAGTGAAATGAAGGAGACAATAAGACCATGTTGGAAAAAAGCCTTGGGCTTTGCAGATCTACCTAAGTGGTTGGTGGCCAACCAAAGGATTATATAGATATCGATATCTCTAGGAATTCTGATGATAACTAATAGGGTATGGAAATCCTAAAGGGTACTTTGTAGATAAATTCCTTTGAGGAAATTGTTAGTATGAATGGGGATATTTCCTAACTAGATATTAGTGAGGACCTATTCACATCATTAATAAGTTTACTTAGGAGTTAGTTTCCTAGGTGGCATTCTAGAAACTAGTATTTGATGGGACCATATCTCATTAATAGGCATGTAGTTATCTAAGCATTTAATATTTCTCTCATGCATTTATAATTATGCATTATACATTTAATGTTTGTAACTAAGGTGGTTATCCAACTACCTCCCACCTTGCCTATATAAAGAAGGCTCTTGTACATTTGTAAATCATTCTAGATCAATTCATCATAGATCATCATTTGATCAAATTCTCTACTTGCTCATGTTGCAACACTTCTTTATTCATATGGATGGTTTTATTCTTGGTGATCCATTGAAGAATTGCAGCTTCAAGTGGGCTATTCATTAGTATTTCACTATAGCAGAATAGGAAAATAACACCTAAAATAGTGTCATATTTCAGTGTATTTTAGTCCATGGATTGGGCGAGCTGGTCGGCGCTAAACTCGGTGCAAACAGGCATGATCATCTCAACACTCACATTTATGTCAAATTTTGTGCCAAACATAACATCATAATTAGCACCGGAATCAACACCGAAAAATCATAGCACCCTCGTTAGCGCCTAAAATAGCACCAAGAAATAGCACCAAAAATAGCACCTCTGTTTACGTCTAAAATAGTGCTGGGAAATAGTGTTAGCGCCCAATTAGGCTTCTAGTTTTGCTTCCAATTTTGCTTCTGGTTTTGCTTCTTGTTTTGCTTCTAGTTTTGCTTTCCCTTTTGCTTCCAATTTTTCTTTCAATTGTGCTTCCAATTTTGCTTCCATTTTTCTTCCACGTTTGCTTCCAGTTTTGCTTCCAATTTTTCTTCCAAGATTGCTTCTAATTTTGCTTCCATTATTGCTTCCTTTTTTTCTTCTAAAAATGTTTCTTGTTTTTCTTCCTTTTTTGCTTCTAAAAATGCTTCTTGTTTTGCTTCCTTTTTTGCTTCTAAAAATTTTCTCGTGTTTTGCTTCCTTTTCTACTTCTAAAAATGCTTCTTGTTTTGCTTCCTTTTTTTCTTCTAAAAATGCTTCTTGTTTTGCTTCCTTTTTTGCTTCTAAAAATGCTTCAAGTTTTGCTTCCTTTTTTGGTTCTAAAAATGCAAGTCTTGTTTTGCTTCTAAAAATGCTTCTTGTTTTGCTTTCTTTTATTAATTTAATATGTTTTATTTCAATTTAGTTAGTTAAATATATTGTGCTTCTTAAATAATTTCAATTTAATTAGTTAAATATATTGTGCCTCTTAAATAACTCATATGATTATAGGCTAAGTAATTTAATTGTTTAACTCATATGATTAAATAACAAGACAATTGCCCACGAAATAGACTAAGTAATTTAATTATTCAACTCATATGATTAAATAACAAGACAATTACCCACAAAAAATTTGTATTGCTTGTAAAGATAAAAAAGTACATCTATTGTTCATTGTCATTACCCACCAAAATTTCATATCAACTGAAAAAAACTTAGAGACACCTTAACGTGCAGAGTAAAACATTAAATAAACCTCGTAACTATTTACCAGTAAAATCCTTACAAAAAATAACCACCATTAACAGTGTTCAGAGTTTCACGCTTTAATACAACAAAATCAGACACAGAAAAACACGACCAGTTTTAGCGAGCTCCACCTAGACCCAACGGATGCTTGGCTATCTCCTTCAAAGGATTCTTCTTTCGTCACTTCCCCGACTTCTTCTTCTAGTGCTTTCCATCCTAGTGTTCGATGAAGAGTTTGAGCACTTTCCATCCCAAACGCACTTCCTCACGGCTATGAGCTTTGTATTTTCCTTCAAGCCAATGAATAAAGGGTTTGAGCCCTGGTCTCCCATATAGCTCCTCAATTTCATCATCTACCAGTCCTTCAAAATAATCTAAACCTACACCCGGAACCGCCCATTCGAG
>VDFB02115255.1:0-28026 GCA_007258455.2 Sequoia sempervirens | reverse complement strand
TTTTGAATTTGTATTGAAAATCTTGATGTGATGCTAGGTACTTTGGGTTTGCTTTGATTGATGTTTGTTTGATGTTTAGACTTTGAATTCTGTCTTTTGAATGTTGATGTTTGAGCAAGAGATGTCCCCAAGATGTTTGGATGATGATCTAAAAAGATAACTAATGCTCATAAAGGATAATTTGATTTAGGAGTGAGAATAGGATGTGTCTACTCACAAGCTAACCAAAAGATAATCCAAATTAGTGATGGGAGAAGGATGCATCTATCCACCATTAATTTGAACAAAGTGATAATTCAACTAAGCATGTGCAAAAGGATTCATTCACACACAATTGAGTTGAACAAGTTTGATGTTTGATGTTTGAAGAATTCAAAGTCTCATGTTTGAAAGGTTTTGATGTCTACCAAAGGAGCCTAGCATAGTTGTGTCAAGATTTTCTCAAAATGTTGGTGAGATGTTTATGGTTGATGATGTTTTTGATGGATGAATGTTTGTTTTGATCTTAGAATGACCCTAGTTTAGACTTTTGCTTAACAAGACCAAGGTATTGAAGAACGTGTTATGCCCTAAGCAAGGTATCCAATCCCTTGAAACAATCTTGGATGTTGTGTGTAGTAAAATGAATATAAAGTGGGGTTGTCTCTTGAAGCATGTCTATAGAAATTAGCCAACAACTTTTCTCTAAAATCATATAACCTTTTGAGTCTTTGTTGATGTTGTTTTGGGCTAAGTTTCCTTTTCTTGGGTTTTTGTATCTTGATCTTGTGAGAAATCATTGAAAAGACATGTGTGGGGCTCAATTGCTTATCTTTGCTTTTAATGACTTCTTTTTACCAAATACACTTTCTTGATTATGTTTCAAACTAAAGATGTCCTATGTCAAAATTCCTTTTCTTCCCACAAAGTGTTGTGTGGGAATTCCAAGAAATTGAGGCAAAGGGATTTCCTAGGTTAACCCTAGTTAGAGCAAATGACGATATAAATTCAAGTGATGAGAAACCTCTAAGGACATAATCCCAAGGGAAGGCAACAACACTTAAATTTGTCAAAAGGTATTTGCTCTATCAAAAGGGGTTTGAAATTTGCATGATCATGTTTAAGTGTTTGTTTGCAAAATGTTTTCGAATACCCACTGTGTTTTCAAACAAAGAACAATTACAAGCCCTGCGGATGTGATAGACAATGTTTGTTGAGTCCCCACTTGACAAGTCCAGGTTAATGCCACTTTTAGCGGATGGTTAGATAAGCTGGACCCCACTGGCTCCTCCACTAAGCACTCACTTATACCGGGCAGCTGCTATCAACACCTATGAAATTCCCATGGCATGCTTTCCATCTCTACTAAAAGTCAGAAATTAGGCGGCTCTCGACCCACCGCTTCTTGCAATTCAACAAAACCGTGCATTAAGGATTTTGGCACCAACACATAGGTTCTAGTAAGGACTCTTCCCGCTCGTGAGTTGACTCCACCGCGGGTAAGAGTCTCCTTTCTGATCCATCTTGTCGAGCCAACCGCTGCGGATTATGGCGTTAACTAAAATCCTCATTTATATCCTCCTACTGAAATACTCTTGGCTTTAGAGTGTTACCGGGTTGAGTCGCCAGTGAGTACTTTTTTTTTTTTTTTTGCCCTCTAAGATAAACAAAAGCGAGCAAAGACACAATCCGTAACTCGATCGATTCTTTGATGGCACAAAGAACGAGAATGTACGCGAAAATGCCCCTACTCACACTCGCACAAGATTGTTCAATTTTTAAGCCCAAAATGAAGTGTTTCAAAGCAATAAAATGTATTTTGAGTGTTTCTCTTGCACCCTAGATCGCACGAAGCGCAAGGGGAGAGGATACACACTCAAAAGACAAAATAACACAATCAAGCACTTGTTCGTTTTAGCCTCAAAGCAATGATGACTTCATTTTAAGCACCAAAATCAAGTGTGAAGTTTGCCTTGTTCAATTTTTAAACCAAAACGAAATCTAGTAAGTTTGTTCTAAGGTTCGTTTTAAGCCCTTTGCAATGAAAATGAAATTGTTCGTTTTAGCCCCAATTGAAAACTAATGTTCTAAAACGAAAAGGAAAACAATTTCGTGTAGTGTTGATTAAACACTCAAAGTGTTAAAGAACACATTGTGTTTTCAAAAAAAAACATTTCCCTCCTTTCGTGAAGTAGTATTGATCAAAAAAAAATCAAAGTGTTAAAAAACACAATGTGTTTTCAAACAAGAATCCTCCTCCTCTTTTGCTTTGCATCTTTTCGCCTTTGTTCGTTTGTATCCTTCGCTTGTACCTTCGTTTGCTTTTGTACCTATTAAACAAGAAGCAAGTATGTGAGGATCAACAATTTATTTTAATGCTTGATTTTAAAAGAACAATTTCAAACAATTATTGATAAAAGATTGATCTTTAAATAATAAAGACTTAATCATTGATAAAAGATTGATCTTGAATAATAAAGACTCAAGGATAAAGAAGAGAATTTTTTCTTTTTAACAAGAATCCCCTATGTTTTAAAGAAAACTTTAGTCAAAACAAGATTCTTGCATAAGAAGAAAAAAAAAATTTCTTTAAAGATTAAATCAATGAAACCCACTCCATATATCCTTATTTCCCTTGGACAAAGCTAGGTATCAAGTTTAATGATCAAGGTTGTCAATCATACTTCATTTAATACTTTAAATGTCCTCAAAAGAAAATTTCAAACTTTAAAGCATAAGCAAAATAAATATGGCATTTATTTCGGAGCAGCTCAATCAGACTTTAACTTATACTTCTTTACTAATTTAAAGGTAACAAGTCTCTAGACAGAATGGCCTTTGTAATTCAGGAACTTGTGGCGTAGGCTTCCTACTTAATTGTTTCCTTGGATCAATCAGAATCAATGATTTCATTTAGTGCCTTTCATCTTTACGAGATTTGGCAGTAAGTCTTAAATGCTTGTGATAAATGAGGTTGGTGTTTTTTTTAAAATAAAGCAGCGCTGGGACAAGCTGAGCAGAGGTCTTCTCTAGACAAGGAGGTACGGCGCAGTTCACTACTAATCAGCATGTAAAAGCAGATACAGGACTTTCTTTACCACCGTAACAAAAGACACTTGCATTAAATAAAGATGTCACTGCATAAATGTAAAAACAGTAGGTATCTATCATCAAATAGCAGAAGCTGCATAAAACAGACATTCATTTATGCATTTAAAGGACAGATTTTCCAGCATGATGTATTCCGACAGAGAATGGCGTATAAAGTCCTTCCAGTATGATGCGTTCCACAGGAAACAGCGCTCCTCTCATCATTTATCTGTCACACAATTTATTTTTAGCAATCATACAATGAATCAAAGCGCATCTGGCAATGTATGCAAAATACAGAAGCTTACACAAGGCGTGTGAACTTTTTCACATAATTCCTCAAAAGAAATATGGACTCAAGAATGCAATGATTGCTTGATACGCACAAAATGGATTTGAAAAGGCTTTATGAACTTTTTTTAGCAAATGTGTTTGGCAGAGATTAAAAAAAAACGCCAGCAAACCTTCACAGTGTGAAAATGCGCAGACTATGGATTATGAAAATGTGCAGACTATCTTTTGTTGTTTCTAACAAACAAATCAGTTCCAAAATGTGCAGAATTAAAAATCATATCAGAATAAGAATGAGCTGACTTTTGTAAGTGGAGAACCAATGGCTATGAGACATGTTACGTTCTAATATGTATCTAAATGTAAGGCTTATGAGCAGAAAAAGAAAAAAGCATTGTCAAAACATGCACTCATAAGAAAATCAACAGCCCCCTGCAGAAAAGCATTGTCAAATTATAGCAAAAAAAGCGTTATTGACACCGTAAACATGCTATGAGCAGAAAACCAGTATTAAACATAAAAACCCCAAAACATATGCAAAGACCCTCGTAAGAAAGTAGATCAGAATATGCATGGTGTGCACGAT
Source organism: Sequoia sempervirens (assembly GCA_007258455.2). Classification (NCBI taxonomy): domain Eukaryota; kingdom Viridiplantae; phylum Streptophyta; class Pinopsida; order Cupressales; family Cupressaceae; genus Sequoia; species Sequoia sempervirens. The sequence continues at coordinate 24,080 of VDFB02115255.1, read as the reverse complement.
AGGTGCTGACATAAATTACATAAAACATTCCAAAATGAAATCTTTGACATGATTTTAGGAATGACTGAGAATGGTGATGAGAATATCAATGCTTGTAATTAGCCCTCCTTCTAGCGCCATATTGTAGGCATCTTTTTCAAAATCTGCAAACAAACTACACTTCAAGCATGGGTTAGTGTTATGCAAACTCTACTAAAATGCCTCTATGAAATACCTTAGAAATGCTTCCAAATGCAGCAAATGATATTAAAAAGACCAAAGCATTATGAAAACAAAACCAAACTACCTATTCCATAGTTGGATTGGTGTCACTTGTGCTAGTGACCCTTTCCCAATCCTTGATAAAAGCTCAAATTGAAAATGCTATGAAGATGGTGGAGTGATGATGAACAAGATTAAATCTCAAGTGAAGAGAGTAACCTTGCATGAAATTGTGAAGATTGTGAAGGATTTGCTTGAGGATGATGCTTGTATTTAAAGATTTTCAAAATGCCAAATGTTGAAGAGGGACCAATGTGGGATCAAAACAAGCCAATGAATTGAGGACACTTGTCACCATGTGATTAGTTGATGTGTGTGCAAGATTTGGGAAGAGTGCCCAAGAGGGGGAATTTTTGAATTCAAATTTGCAATAAATTTTGAGAGGGGGACAAGAAAGAAGAGCAATAAATGCCCTGTTTGACTTGTCATGTTGAGAGAAAATGATGTTTTTAATAAATCAATAAAATTGATTTATTGTGCAAGTGGCTAGGTCTAGATAATGCAAGTGGGATGTGATTAGTATTAGGTCAGGATTAGATTAAGTTAATGATGATTATGCTGATTTAATGCTGATTAACTGATTTGACTTTTTGGACTTTGATAAATGATCTAAGATTTGATTTAAATGGCTTTTTTGATTTATTTAATTAAGTGGATAATGCAAGATGAAGGTTGAATGCTAAGATTTATTTGATAAATGAACTTATTTAATGAATGGATGAAAGTGATAAATTTGCCTAATGTAAGAGCTAATTTGACCGAATCTGATCGAATGCATAATGTGAATTTTGCATGCTCCACAGGAAGACCCTGGTTAGCAACTGCAGATGCATACATTGGATATCAATCAGGTGACATGACCATTTCAAATGGGAAGAGCACTAAAAATTTTGTTCTTTATCCTCCTGCTCATCCATCTCATGATGAAGATAATCCTGTATGGCCACATGTTGGTGAAGAGGCCGAAGAAGTTAATTTTGTGGAACAACTTGTGATGTTACGTAGAAGATATTTCATGTGGCTCCAAGATGAGGATTAATTATTGGATAACATCATTCAAAACCATTGCAAAGTAGAGGAAGCATCATCTTCTCATTCTGCTACTCCAGTCAAGACACTTTTGCTTGCTCTTCCTACAATCACTATTCCTATAGACATTCTTCTTGCAACCACTCTTCCTACAGCTACTATTCCTGTAGACAGACTTCTTGCAGAAACAAGTATGTCCCATACATTATTTTAATATGAAATAAAGGTACCATGTGTTAATGAATCAGACATGATAGAGTTAACTGCACAAGTATAGGTGTCAGAAGGAAAATATTTGAATGTTAATAGTAAATTAAGTGAAGAACAACAATTGTCGTTGGAAAACTTATCAAGGACCCATCAGCATGCATTTGCATGGGATTATCATGATATGAAGGGATTGGACCCTAAAATTTGTAGACACATAATTTACTTTAGAGATGATTGCACCCTAGTAAGACAACCACAAAGAAGAATTAACCCTGCACTAAGAAAAATTGTAAAAGGGGAACTACATAAATGACTAGATGCAAGATTTATCTACCCCATTTCAGATAGCCAGTGGGTGTCTCCATTAGTGATTGTGCCCAATAAAGGAGGGAAATAGTGATTTTGTGTTGATTACATGGAACTTAATGCTGCCACCAAGAAGGACCACTTTCCCTTATCCTTCATTGATCAAGTTTTGGACACACTTGTAGGAAAGCGATACTTTTCTTTTCTAGATGGATTCGGCAGCTACAACCAGATCCAAATTGCACTAGAGGACCAAGAGAAGACCACATTTACCTATCCATGGGGGACATATTCCTATTCGGTACTCCCATTTGGCTTATGTAATGCACCTGCAACTTTTTAGGGGGAAATCATTAGCATATTTTTCAGACATTTCTCATGATTGCATGGAAATCTATATGGACGACTTTACCACTTATGGTGTTGATTTTAATCAAGTGTTGGAAAATCTTAGGAGAGTCCTAAAGAGATGTGAAAACCAAAACTTGTCCTTAAACAATGAAAAGTGCTTCATGATGATGCAAGAAGATGTAGTTCTTGGACACTACATCTTCCACAAAGGAATTCAAGTAGATCCCACAAAGATTGAGGTAATCACAAATTTGTCCACACCTACAAAATAGAAGGATGTTAGGAGTTTCTTGGGTCATGTAGGATATTATAGGCATTTCATCAAGGATTTTAGCAAGGTAGTAGCACCATTTTATACTCTTCTAACTAAAGATGCTAAATTCTAGTGGACTGAAGCTTGTGACAAGGCATTTTCTAACTTGAAGGTAGCTTTGACTCATGCTCTTATACTCAAAGGGCCTAATTGGGAACTTCCTTTCCACATCCATACTAATGCAACAGATTATGCCATAGGAGTAGTCTTAGGATAGAAAGAAGGAGTTGTTGAAAATTCCATTTACTTTACCAACAAAAATTTACAGGGAGTTGAGTTCAATTATACAGTGACAGAGAAAGAAATGCTAGCAGTAATCTATGCATTGAACAAATTCATATATTACACAACAAGTTACAAAATCTTTGTGCAGACTGATCATGCATCCATTAGATAGCTCATGAATAAGCCTTTGATGTAGGATTTTGATATAACCATTGTGGATAAGCTAGGTAAGGCCAATGTTGTTGCAGATTTTCTTTCAAGGCTGACTACATCAGAAGACAATTAGCCCTTAGATGACTCTTTTCCCGATGAGCATCTATTCTCTCTTAATATACAAACACTCTGGTATGTTGGCATAGCCAATTATTTGGTCACATGTAGAGTTCCTTCTCACGTCTCTCCAAAAGAGAAAAGGGCACTCATTGAAAAATATTTTCCTTTCTCCTGGATTATTGGATGTTTGTTTTATACTAGACTAGACCATGTCATGAGGAGATGTGTGAGAGAAGATGATACATATGGCATTTTGCATGCATGCCACAATGAACCATGTGGAGGAAATTTTGCAACCAAGAGGACAATAATGAAGATTTTGAACACAAGATATTATTGGCCAACACTCCACAAGGATGCAGGAAAGTATACCAAAAAAATGTGATAGATGTTAAAGAATGGGAAGACCAACTAGATCTAATGAGATGCCACTTTTCCCTCAGGTAGTAATCACTCCCTTTGAAAAGTGGGGATTGGATTTTCTAGGACCCATTGACCCTCCATCAAATGGTAAGTCTTATATCTTGGTATGCATTAATTATGTGACAAAGTGGGTAGAAGTTAAGGCCATGAAGCATGCAAGAGATAACAAGGTTGCATAATTTTATTATGAAGAGATTTTCACAAGATATGGAGTTCCAAGAGAAATAGTGACTAATCAAGGGGCTCAATTCACATCAAGCCTTGTTACAACACTAGTTAATGAGTACAACATAAGGCACATGAATTCTACTCCTTATCACCCCTAGGCTAACGGCCAAGTTGAGGTGACCAACAAAGAAATTGAAGCCATTTTGACTAAAATGGTAGCTATTCATAGAAAGGATTGGGAAAACAGATTACTAGAAGTTTGGGCCTAGAGGACAACTTGGAAAATAACTATAGGCTTCACTCCATTTGAGTTGTTTTATGGAAAGACAACCATGATGCCCATTGAATTTGAATATAAGACTCTTTGGACTATAGTAGATTTGTGGATGGATATTTCTAAGGCATAGAGAGAAAGAATCATGCAACTAAATGTTTTGGATGAGATAAGAAGAGCAGCACTGCATCATACAAAGGTAGTGTAGAATTAGAGAATCAAGTGGCATGATAAATTTTTCAAGGACAAGAAATTCCAACTAGGATATTGGGCCCTGCTCTATGACTCAAGATATCAGGACAATACAAGAAAATTGCAAACAAGGTGGCTAGGACTATATGAAGTCATTGAGGTCTTTCCTAATGGATTTTTTTAGCTTACTACCATTGACCATGTCAGATTCAAGTTACTTTTCAATGGTCATTGCCTTAGATTATATCACAAGCCAGCTTCCGAAGAAGAGTTCTTGTAGCAATTCACCCAACATTTAGCACCCAAGCTTCATATAGCTGAAGGAAGTGGACCTAGTGTCCCTCCTTTTGGCTAATTAAGGCATGTACTTGTCATAATAAAGACTTCCACTCTTGTGGAAGTCCATTTCTTCACCCATCCTCCCATTCACCCATCCATCACCACCGTTCTCTCTCTTCCATCACTTCATTCCATCTTACCTCATTCCACTTCATTTTCATTAATTGCTCAATTTATTCCCTGAAAAGGAAAATAGTACTTTCTCCATGATCTTTGCAACAAATCCTCCACATATTTAGGTATGTGCATATTAATTGTTATCTTTTAATCATCTTTTAAGTGCATTCATTTAATTACTATACATTAGTATAGACGTTCACATAACATGTCATTATTCCTTGTCAAACCACCACTCTCATCTCTCATGTGCGGACACATGTCCAAATTTAGGTTGGGGGGGAAAGAAAAAGATGCAAATATATTTCCCATGTGTCAATTTATGCTAGGTTATGTTAGAAAATTTAAATGAGCCGATTTGAAATCTAAGTGAGAGGATGGATCACATGTGTAAAGTGACACTAACTACAACTGCCATTTCTTCCCATCATAATTCTCATTTATCACTCCTTTTCTTACCATTATTGACCCTATCGTAATCTTGAGTTGCAAACAAAAAGGTCAAATAAAAGAAAGGGAAAATCTAGTCGATATTGGCACTGAAAATTTAGCAAGTATTGTAGGAAGGTGTTTGGCTTTCAAACAAGAATTACAGGAAGGAAATTTTGTAGAGTGATAGTTGATTACATACAATGGGAGGAGGGATAATTTGAAATGAGCCCTCGGTTCATGATTTTTTTATTGCAGGATGCACAATGCCTCATTGAATTTAGAAACTATGGATGGTTAGATTACTTCCTGAAGCTAGTGGATTTGATGAAGGAATTGCACTAGAATTCACCCAAACATTTTTTGAAGGAAAATCCACAATAAAAAGGTTGGAGGTTGTGGCAACTAAGGAAATAATTGTAGAGGTTATAGGGTTACCTATCGATGGCGAACATTACCCTACCCCCAGAGACGACAGGTCAACTAGGGCCAAATTTACAGTACATGGTGACCCTCCAATCAACATGGATAAACAGGGTGCAAAAAGAACCTCTCTACCTGAACCATGGAAGCAAGCAACCATCTACATTATAAGGTATCTCACCTGTGAAGGTCGTCTATCAAACCTGCATTCAATACAATTCAAACTATTGAGTCACATGAGGCATGGGAGGAGGATGAATGTGCCTTACATGTTATACAATCTTCTCTCAATCATGGTGGCCGAGACTCAAAAAGGTAGGGACAATTCTATTTCCCACCATTGTATTATTAAATTGCTACTTGAAATGTCTCTGCATGATGTGTCTCGAATGACCTGGGAAGAATTTATAAATGTTGATCAAATTAGATCTGAGCACTTGAAACCTAGGGTTTTTCCTCAACCTTGTAGGTCTAGTAGGAGATTGAGCACTGTATCAATGGGTAAATTTTAGGTATATTAGATGTTAGCATATAAAATCATATAAACCCAAAAATCCTATCAAGAACAATGAAAACTTAAAAATAAGAACAATTATACCTGTCGTTCGTAGGAGTTTCCATGATTCACCTTGATAGTACCTTCTAACTTGTGGATGGTTGCCCTCAGATCGAACGTGTGAACAATTCTTTGACTATGACTATGTCCTACACAAGTTTGAAGGATTTAAAATAAATGTCTATTCCTATGCCTATGACAAAATAATTCTAAATTTTCAAATAACTCTATGCATACATGTGTCAGAATAACCAAATCTATGTGAGTAATCCAAAAATGTGAGAAAAATAGCATTTTATAGAAAATGCAATTTTGATTGGACGGACGAGATCGACTTTTGACAAGAGCCTAAAATCAGAGGCCGATATTAAATATGATAATCCCTAATCAGGGTTAGGGAAAAATCCTTAAATGAGTGGTCAAGATGTCATCTAAGAAGATCGAATCGGCGGTGGAGAATAAATGAGATAATTAATTAGAAAATAAAGATTTTTGAAAATCAAGAAGATAAGGGCTAAACTAAAGATCAGATTTGGAAAATCAATAATTTTCTCAATTAATTGATTTTTGGAAGAATATTACCATTTTGAATTAAATTAATTCAAAATATGGATTTTGTGAGATAATAAATAATCAATTTTTAGATTATTTACCAAAATGAACTGACAGTTAAGAATATGAAATCATTTTAAATAATTAACTTATTTAAAATGAGAGAAATGTTAAATTAGGTAATTAAATAATTAATATAATTATTTAACTGAGAGGATATGATTAGTAATTAAATAAATTAATAAATTTATTTAATTATGAGAATTAGTGACATATTAAATAAATAAATGAAATTCATTTATTTAATAATTAGGAAGAATAAATGAATAAAGATAATTAAATAAATTTAGAAATTTATTTAATTAGAGGAAGACTTAGACAATTAATGACATATTTAATAAATAAATAAAATTTATTTATTTAATAATCATGAAGAATAAAATGACATGAATTAATTAAGTAATTATGAATTATTTAATCAATAGTCAAATGTGGACCAAGGACATAATTAAATGTCATAATTATGCTAGGATGAAAGTGGTAAACATAGAGCTTGCAGGCCTAGGTCATTTTTAAGTGTCTACATTTTGCCCCTCTTTGTCATAATGTAGCATGTCGTATTGTGACAAAGAAAATAAGTCAAAGCCATGCCCTAGTGAAGGTATAGAGTATCAATGCCCCCTTGGGAAAATTTTCAAATTTTGGGCTGGCGGCAGAAAAATTTGGGAAGGATCCTGATAAGTCAATTTGATGAGTAGAAAGACAATGGCGTAGACGATTTCGGATTCTGACATGTTTAAGGTAGCCAACGGGGTGGTCAAAGTTGGTCAACAAAGCTTTTAGTAATAACCTAGTTGACATATGCCATTTTAACTTTTATAAATAGGTTGACAAAGGGGTAAAAGTCAATTCACTTTCATTATTCGCATTGTAATTTTGAGAGCTCAGAGCAAAAAGGACTGCAGCGAGGATGGTGATTCTAGTAACAGAGCATCATGGTGAGATCATGTGGACCTTCAGGTGGCTAGAGGGCTCAGAACCAGCAGTATGTACCCCAAACCCCCTTTGTAATTTCCTTGTTTTGTGTGTCAAAGTTAGGGTTTTAAGCCGAACAACGAATGCACTGCGACGCATATGTGTGCACGTAACCCACATTTGACTTCGCGTTCGACACATTTGATGTGTCACAATGCAAGTGCAAGGGTAGTTTAGGGAAGGCCAAGGGTTTGCGATGCATTTTTCAAAAACTACAACGCATTCACCTTTTTGAGCCGCATTCAAAAGTTAGAATGCCACATTTGTCACTTTGTGATGCAATCGCATGTTTGAGCGACACATTTAAAAGGAGTGATGCATGTGTCATATATCATGACGCAAGTGCTTTGATGCAATGAAAATGATTGAAAGAATGATGCAATCGACATGTCATGACACATTTGAAGTACAAAATGACACAATCATTGTTTCGCGACGCAAGTGCAGGCAACGCGACGCATTTGACTTTGAATTTTACTAGAGCTGATTTTGATGCTTTTTGAATTTGAAATAATTTTTGATGATACTGATAATTTTCTAGAAGGTATTGACACATTGTTTGGCTTTGTACAAAGACAGCTAGCCCCTATATACACGTGAGAGAGTAGACCGTCAACTTTTCAGTTTTTTGATAAGCTAACTTTGTGGGAGTGACGAAAATTGATGTCACTAGGTTTGTTTTAAGCTGCCTATATGCCTGCTATTCAGAAAAATAGGGGACTATTGACTGCGCTACGCGAGCGATGGCTTTCAGAGACATGCTCTTTCCACCTACCGATGGGAGAGGCCACAGTTACCCTAGAGGACGTCTATTGTATTCTACGCTTGTCGATCTAAGGAGAGCGAATCATTTATGACCCTTGTCATGGTCATCAGACTTTCACAACATACTATCGGGATGAGGGAGAAAGACTCGGCATCCAAGTTTACGAGATCCATTGGGAGTTTATGGCAGAGCATTATGCTTGTTTTGATGCATTCTTGGTGACACTGATTGGTGTGATATTGATTCCTAACCATCGTGGACATGGGTTCCCTATTGGCTGGGGAGACATCCTAGTTGGGATGAGGCGAGTTAGGACTATGTATGCTTGGGGTCCTTGTTTATTGGGCACCCTCTACCACCAGTTGCACAAGGTTGTCTACAGGAGGGCAGAGATTATATCATATGGCACCACACTGATGATGATTTGGGCTTGGGAGCACATAGCGATATTTCGTCCACCTATTCAGAGACCACAGCTAGCCAAGGGGATGCCCTATGCATATTACTATGTCGACGCTCTTTAGCAGACATGGATTGGGGAGATAGGTTGGCAATGGCATCGGGTTGATACTATGGTGTCCTTCATCTAGAGGCCGTACAAAGACTTCCAGCAGTGGGATGATGAGGTCAACCATCTCAGCCTTTGTAGATAGTATCGGTACCTGATTAGGAGGACAGTGCAGAGCTAGTTGATCATAGAGATGTATCTTCCATAGTGTGTCCTGCGATAGTTCATAGAGTAGCAGGATGTACCTACAGGCACAACTGAGTATACTCGGTTTTCCAAAGAGTCAGCTTAGGGTCTAGGGATTCTCGTAGCCTTTGTCGAGCAACAGATTGATGGGCTAGGAGCCCAACAGTGGGGATGGAGAGGTGGGATTGTAGATCCCTGGACCATAGCTGATTATGACCTATGGTGGCAGGAATATAGACCAGTGCCACTGACAGATCCAGATGGGCTAGCACCTATGGACAGGAGGTCAGTTATACCTTGTGAGTCGAGAGTCAGGTGAGGGGGAAGAGACAGTGATAGAGGCAGAGGCCAGGGGAGGGATGGAGGCAGGGGGAGGGATGGAGGCTAGGGTGGAGATGATGGAGATGATGATGGAGGATGAGATGGAGGGATGGACATGGAAAAGGAAGGAATGGAGTGGGAGGAGGAAGGAAGAGGGAGGAGAAGGAGGAAGGAGGAGGATGAGGGGAGGGAAGGAGGGAGATGGATGGATGGATCTGCGGAGGATGTTGCTGAGGATGATGATGATGATGATGATGCCATGGATGAGGCCGAGAGACTCCTAATATTTAGGATGGTGGAGGGAGATGAGGAGATACCATCTAGCTTGGCACTGCCCCATGATGCCACGATAGACCAAAGGGTGGAAGACCTTTAGAGGAGATTGGATGAGAGTGTTGCACAGGTTCAAGCACTGCAGTCAGAGCTAGAGGTGGCTCGGGTAGAGAGGGATTAGGCAGTGATTCATCAGCAGGAGTCAGCACATTGGTGTGTAGATTTTGTAGCACTATGTTCAAGGCCCTCAGGGGATATAGCTTGTGAGCTAGCCAGGGTGAGCACTTGATATGGGTAGTACAGGACTCTCTACGAGTAGGTAGTGCCACTTGAGCAATGAGATCCTACACTATTGTGCTCACAGATGAGGATAGGAAGTGGTCAGAGGTCAGGGAGTGGGAGTGGCACTAGGAGCCATACTAGTGTAGGAGGGTCCACCTCACCAGGGCACACATCAAGACACAAGTCCCACCACTCACACAGGCACGCCTCGAGTCATCATTCGAGCCACAGTCATGGGTCCACTGGTTCAGTACACAGACAACCACTAGTGACATATCCTTCAGCATCATAGAGTTAGGCCATCATGTCCTCACAGGTGTCCATTACCATGGAGATGATGCCATCAGTGTCAGTTCCATTGGTTGCACAAACAAAGGCTGCTACAGGTCCACCCATTATCTTAGCGCTAGTCACAGATCCTCAACTGCCAAACTCTTCGCCATGAGGGGATGATGAGAGCCTTTCCTAGAGGCATGCTTTCTGTATTTGTTTCTATGTTATGACACATTATGTATAGACTACTAAGCCTGTGAGCTCTATTTTTGGGATATATGTTAACTATATTCTGTGACATTGTATATTTTTGAGATGATGTTATATGATGATGTAGTTTTGATGCGGCCTACATGTGTGTTATGCGATGCTATTTGATTTATGCATTATGATATATGTGATGTGATGCTTTATGTATGTTGTTGATTTATGATGGATGATGGTACTATTTATATGTCTTTCATGTATGTGCTATTATGCTTTCTTATGATATGATTCCATGATGATGCAATTCTTATTTATATGTTATGTTGATTTTGTGATGATGGTGATAATGATATGCATAATGTATTTATTTGAATGGATGCCATGTTTATGCTAATGTGAATGTGATATGCAATGGAATGTTATATGATTTAATGCTATGGATGATGTATGTATGGACCTAATGCAATGTTTATATGATCATGTATGCACTTATGTTTTTGTATGTCACAAGATATCATCATGAGATGGACGAGAGAAGATGACCAGGCCGAAGAAGATGCATGTTAGTTCCTAGACCAAATCCTTCAAAACTTTACCATAGGACTTTAATATTTATTGCTCTTAATCATCATTGGGCAGACTGTTGTAATGACCAAAAAACATCATGATATGACATAGATCAAGGTGTACAAGGTCGTATCATCACATAAGACAGACAGTCACAAACAAGGATGATCATGACTCATAGCAAGGGCGCAATTGCCCCAGTCTATTTTTCATAACCAACCACAAGCAGAAAAAGCCAAAAGGACAAATCATGAAATGTCATTGCTTCTCTAAATCCTATTTTGAGGACATCCTTGAGAAAATAGCAACATGATTGTAAAAATACAACAATAAAGCCATTACCATGGTACGTCGCTATTTTTCTAAATCCTAAAATTAGGACCTCGTTGAGAAACTAGTAATCATGCGTGTCAAGAGATAAGAAAAACATCATGATACATTGTTGCTTCTCTAAATCCTGTTGTTGGGATCTTGCTGAAAAACTAGTAACATGATAATAAAAACCCAAAGACAAGATAAGACAACCATGATACGTCATTTCTTTTCTAAATCATGTTGTTAGGATCTCACTGAAAAATTGGTAACATGATGAAAGTCAAAAGACAAGTGCCAAGTGTTTTCAAAGTGTGTCTAGATGTCAATTGTCTTAATGTCAAGACACCAGGTTTGATGATGTCGAGATGTCAAGGTGTCAAGGTTTTGACTATGCCAAGATGACGAATGTCACATCTTGAATAATGTTGATGTCGAGAGGATTGATCCCTAAATGTCAAAAGTGATTCCTCAAAATGTCAGGTGACAGTGACGATGATGATGCCTAGGAAGGACACATCCTAAGGCATAAATGACAGAATTTGTTCTTCAGAAGGACACATATGAAGAATACTAATGTCAAGAGGAGTGATCCTTAAATGTCAAGAGCATCCCTCAAAAATGTCAGATGATGATGACGATACCTAGGAAGGACACATCCTAAGGCATAAATGATAGAGGCTATTCTTCAGAAGGATACATTTGAAAGATAACCAAAAGTTGACAATTTGATAGGTTATAATCATTTGACTTGTTTTGACCGAGTTTGACTTGTGTTGACCATATGATGATATGTCATGGTGATATGATTGTCATGTTGAATAGATGATTTCCATATTTTGTTTTACGATTTTTCCCATTTGGAAAATGATGTCTTGACTTGAAGAATTTTGACGTGTGTGCCAGTGTAATGCCATGAACCCTAATGGACTGACCTAGTGCGGCCTCAGGGGCTCATCAACAGATGGCCTTTCCTACGTCATACACTCATAGACCTCGTAGTTCAACATGACCAATGACTTTGTCTTGATGACCGAAGATTGAATCATTATTTTATTTTGAAAAACCTAAAAGGATTGACCCAATGTCTCGGGGACTCGAAAAAGAGTCTTGCCTACGTAGAAAATGCACAGAGACAATGTAGTTCAGATGAATGATGAAGACTGATTGATTGACGTGATGAACTTGACAAGAGACGACTTTGTGTTTGCATTCTTCAAGTAGTTTGATGTTTTTTGTGGTTTTCTTCAGGACATTTTCTAGTTTTTAGGCCTTTCTTCAGGATATTTTGTGATGTTTTTGGTCTTTTTTAGGACTTTTTGCGATGTTTTTGACTTTTTTCAGGACTTTTTGGCAATTTCTGAAACCATGCATGACCTCCATTGCAGTTACATGATAAAAAAATTTCCCCTAGTCAAGTCCAAGACTTAGCCAATTTTAAAGGACATGAAAGGGATGTGCCTGGGGTGCTGGATGGACAGTATAGAGGACTTGATGTCAACTATTTATCAACCATCAGAGGAAGGGTATGATGTCATGGAAAATTTTGTGGTGGTGACAAAAAAATTATTTCATCCTAGGACAAGGCAAAAAAAGTAACAGTAGATAGCAGAGCAATGATTGATTACACATGGCGCCTGTTTGCTAGGTTTTCACCATTGTACTTATCCAAAGCGCATGTTTGCCAAGTTTTCACTGTTGGACGAATCATTTTTCTTATTTTTTTGGTGTTTCCAAGATGCCTGTTTCCTAGGTTTTCATCAAGGCAACAGTTTTTTACCATTTTTCAATTTTTTTTGTATTTTACGGTTTTCAGCTCGATCTCCTAATGCTATGCATAAAACTTTTGAAGATGTAAAATATTGATAGGCTCTGTCAGTTGTTCTCCATCTGGAGTCGCCAACTGATAAGCTCTAGAACCAAAAGAAGATATGATGACGTAAGGACCCAACTAGTTTGGTTCAAACTTGCCTGACTTTTCTCTGTCAGCCTGGTTCTTAGGGTTCTGCATGAGGACCAAGTTGCCAATGTCAAATTTCCTAACCATAACCTTCTTGTTGTAACTATGACAAAGATGGTTCTGATACGCTTGTAGATGGTTTAGGGAATTTTTTCTTCTTTCCTCTAACATCTCCAGCTCTTGCAGGCACGACTCTCTATAGTCCTCATCATCAATTAAACCCTTTAGGGAGACTTGTAAAGAAGGAATTTCAACCTCAATGGGAAAGATGGCCTCAGCTCCAAAGACCAGGGTGAAAGGAGTGGCTCCTGTAGGCGTACGAATGCTAGTGTAGTAATCCCATAGAGCATGGTTGAGTTGAATATGCCAGTCATGACCAGCATCATTGATAGTCTTTTTGAGGATTTTAACAATGGTTTTATTTGATGCCTCAGCTTGACCATTTCCGTGCAGGTAATATGGAGATGAAAAATGATGTTAGATGTGAAATCGTTCACATAACTCATGAAAGTCTTGGTTTTTAAATGGACTTCCGTTGTCAGTGATGATGGATTGTGGAAGGCCATACCAGAAAATGATGTAGTTAAGAATGAACTTGGATATTTTTTTATCGGTTATGTATGTCAGCAGGATGGCTTCTATCCACTTCGTAAAATACTCGGTGTCGGTGATAATGAATTTGTGGCCATAGGACGAGGTAGGATGGATCTTACCCATTAGGTCGAGTCCCCATTGAGCAAAGGGAAAAGGAGAGATGATTGGTTGAAGTTCCTATGCTGAAGTGTGGATCAAATCACTATGAATCTGGCATTGGCGACAAGTCCTGACATATTCTATTGCATCCTTTTCAATGGTTGGCCAATAGTACCCAAGTCTCATTACTTTCTTGGCTAGAGTAAGACCACTCGAATGAGAGCTGCATATACCATCATGTACTTTGAGTAAGGTTGTACATGCTTTGTTGGTGTCGAGACATCTAAGGAGGGTGTCATCAAAGCTACGGTGGTAAAGTGTGTCACTGACGATGGCATATCTTGCAGCTTTTCAGATGAAGGACTTCCTTTGGTTATTGGACAGGTTAGGTGGAATGGTTTGAGACTTAAGGTAGTCATAAATATCTTGGTACCAGGGAGAGTCAGGACCAACAAGTTCGCAGACCAGCTCTGACTCCGGAATGTCATAGCCAGGGACCAACAATTATTCTATTAGGAACTCTAGCTGAGGCATATTGCTTGGAATGTTGAGGAGGGAGCCTATTGTCGCCATGGCATCTGCCACTTTTTCTGTGCTCTCGAAACTTGTTCAAAAGTTACCATATGAAAGTACATTTGAAAAATATCAACCATTCGTTTGTAGGGTGTCAGTTTCTCATCTTTTGTGTCATAGTCATCATTAACTTGGTTGATGACTAACTGAGAATCCCCATAGACATGTAATGCTATGATTTTCAATTTTATTGCCATTCTAAGTCTCATAACTAGTGCCTCATATTCTGCCATATTATTTGTGCATGGGAAAGCTATGTGGAAATACTTAGGAATGGAGTCTCCTTGAGGGGTGATGAACATGATTCCTTCCCCCGAGCCATGATTAGTGTGTGATCCATCAAAGTATAGCCTCCAGGGAGACTTTGGTTTTGTATGGAATATCGACTCATTTGGAAAATCTGCCACAAATGGGTGATCACTTTGTAAAGGTGTGTCTTATAGCTGGTCTGCTATGACTTGTCTTTTTATTTCCTTTCTTTCTACATATTGAATATCATATTCACTTAGAATCATGACCCATTTAGCCAGACATCTCGTTAATGTTGTTTGACTTAACAAATATTTGAGGGGGTTAATCTTTGCTACTAGTTGTGTCTGATGGCTGAACATATAATGTCTTAGCTTCTATGCTACAAAGACTATGGCTAGACAAGCCCATTCAATTGCTGTGTAGTTCAATTCATACCTGACCAATGTCCGACTGATGTAATATATAGCTCTTTCTTTTTCTTCTTGATCGTTTTATGCTAGCAATGCCCCCAGTGCTGAATTAGTGGCAAATAATATCAAAGGCTTTCTGTGAATGGGCAGCATGAGGATTGGTGTTGACAATAAGTAGTCTTTTATGTGCTGAAAGGATTCTTGGCATTTATCTATCCACACAAAGGGGATACCTTTATGCAGGAGATATTGGAATGGTTGGCATTTATTGGCCAATTGGGCTATGAAGCACCGAATAGATTGTACCCTGCCTTGTAGGGTTCTAAGTTCTATAATTCCTCTGGGCGGAGGCATATCTATGATTGCTTTTACTTTTGATAGATCAACCTCAATGCCTCTTCAAGAAACTATGTATCCCAAGAGTTTACTAGATGTTACATCGAAGACACATTTCTTAGGATTTAGCTAGACTTTTATTCTTCTAGTCTCTTGAAAATTGTGTCTAACACCTTCAGATGATCCTTTCTTGTTACTGATTTGGCCAAAAGGTCATCCATCTTCCATTATTTTATACATCATGTCATGAAATATTGTAGTCATAGCCCTTTGATATGTGGCACCTACATTTTTAAGACCAAATGGCATGACATTCCAATAGTATGTACCCCAAGGGCAAGTGAATGCTTTTTTATGCTGGTCTTCTGGGGCAATGTGAATTTGATTGTAGCTAGAGAAACCATCCATGAGGGACAACATCTTGTATCGTACTGTGAGGTCAACTATGATATCAATATTTGGCAAAGGAAAGTCATCTTTTGGGCATGCCTTGTTTAAGTCTCTTAAATCTGTGTAGACTTGG
Source organism: Sequoia sempervirens (assembly GCA_007258455.2). NCBI lineage: Eukaryota > Viridiplantae > Streptophyta > Pinopsida > Cupressales > Cupressaceae > Sequoia > Sequoia sempervirens. The sequence goes on along the minus strand of VDFB02115255.1, from coordinate 8,162 downwards.
ATCATTCCATTTGGCTTCATTACTAGCATGAGGTTGGATATCCATTCAACATAATCAATAGACCATATGAATCCAGTGTCTAGAAGTTTCTTCAACTCAACCTTGACCAATAGAGTGACCTAAGGATGCATTTTTCATAACTTCTGTTTAACTGGTTTGGCATTAGGCAATAGTGGCAGATAGTGCAAAACCAGTTCTAGGTCTAATCCTGGCATGTCAACATAGGACCATGCGAAGTTGATTTTATGTTTAGCAAAGAATTTGTGAAATTTTGGTTTCTCTTCTTCAGTCAATGATGCAGCAAAGAGAACCATTTTGGGATCTTTAGCTGTTGATATGTTGTCTTCTATGGTGTCTTCTATAAGCATAGCTGATTTATCTTGAGCTACAGGAAGAAAGTCCAGTCCTCCATCTTTGGGCACCTCAGAGAGGTTTTTACCCACAGATACAAGCTTTGTTTTTACTTTTTTGTCGTCAGAAGGTGCCTTTCGATTTTCACCTAAAGATGTTTCATTTTTTTTATTTTTTTTAAATTTTGCAACTGGAGGACGGAGCAGTCTCGCCAAAGTAAGTTGTACAATCTAGATCAATAGTGAATCCTACCTTCTGATCACCACTGGGAATTCCCTCACGTAATCGCATAAAATTTTCAATTGCCTCATCATTCTGAAAGGTTTCGAGGACTAGCGGGCCTTGTTGGTCCCAATCAACTAGTTAAGGATAAACTAGGGAAATTCCATCGTCAGTGTTGGTGAATTGAGGGGAGGATGTGGAAAGCATACAAATGGATTTAGTGTTATTGTAGATGAGATTATCATCATCCAACTCCACATCGGACTCTATCCAATATTCCCCTTCACTAGTCTCATAGTCGTTGTCAAAATAAGGGGTGAAGGACTTAGAGTCATGGTTTTCAGTGTCATCTAGTACTTCAGATGTATTGGACTGAAGGGATTAAGATGGTGGGGTGTGTATTTCATGGGGAAGGGAAATGGAACTATGACTATTTGGTGCTTGATCAATTTTAAATGTTTGCCAATTTTTTTGTTCAGAGGTGAGCTCCCCCATTTTGACAAACAAATCATCGAGGCAACAGTCACTTAAGGATCTTTGAGAGCCAAATTCCCACTCTTGGGAGTCAATTTCGGTGAAGGTTTCCTTAGTGGTATTGACACTTTCTGAAGCATGCACGTGCTCACTCGAAAGCCTAGTGGTACATTGGTCATCATTGTCAGGCAATCCATACCCTAATCCAAGATACTTTGGTATTTTGAAAGACTCTATGGGCTCTCTTCATCCAGTTTTATTTCTACCTAGGCCACTAGTGCCATCGTAGCCCTTAGCCTTCATTATGTCATATCCCTTGCCATATTTCTTAACTGGTAATGGGGGTAGGTCTACCATTTCCTTATATAGCCATCCTGTAATATCGGCAAGGTCCTCGTTACTCATGTCTCCCCATTTGATGAAAACTATTTTTGGTGGAACTTTGAAAATTTCTTTGGGTTCCATTCTAAAACATAGCCGACCATAGACCTTCAGAGACTTGGGTATTGTTTTGATGCTATATGTTGTATGTAGTTTGAATTATCCACAACCGAGGTCCTAGATCTTGACAATTATCTCATCCTTAGGGTTTGTTGAAGATGGTGGTGTGGCGGAAGATGTGGATGGAGTGGATGTTGAAGATGATGCGAGTGTGGATGGGTCAATGTATTTGGATGAAGAGGAGCTAGATGCTTCTTGGTTAATAGGCACTTAGTTTGTAGAAATACCCCTTAGGTTGGTACAATATTGAAAAGGGTTGGGGTCTCCATATATAGTGATTTCTATGCGATCAAATGGAAATTTTAAGCATTGGTGATATGTGGATGGAACAACTTTTAAAGCATGAATCCATGGGCAACCGAGCAAGATGTTGTAAGGAAATTCTAGATCTAGGACCTGGCAGGTTGTATCCACAATGATTGGTCCCACTCTAATAGGAAGATAAATAACACCTCATGAAGAGCGTTCTTCGTCATCATATTCTCTTATCACTATACTCTTTGTAGGGTCCACGCATGCATCAGAAAATCCTAGAGCCTTAACCAATTTCAAGGAGCATATGTTCAATCCTGCTCTGCCATCTACTAAAACTTTTCTGATCTTGTGCTTATGGACAAAAGTTTCAATGTGTAATGCATTGTTATGGTTAGTCTTAGGTGACGAGTAGTCTTGATCAGAAAAGGTAACGTGGTGAGGCATAGTGAGATATCCCACCATGGTCTCAAACTGGTTGACATCAATATCCTTAGGGACTGACGACTCTTGCAGGGTTTTGTCCAGTATAGCCTTATGCATGGGAGAGATGCGAAGCAGCTCGAGTATAGAAATTTGTGCGAGATTTTTTCCAAGTTGGTCAATAAGGTTAAACTGAATATTGGGTTTCCATTGCTTTGTGGTTGAGGTGGGTTGTGATTGTTTAGGAGATGGACCTGGTATGGTGATTTTAGGTTGTCTAGCGGGAGGAAGACCAACTACGGTGACCTTGCCACTTCAAGTAGTAGCATTGCATTGGGGTACTCGTTTGACTATAATGGTGTTGATGTATTCATCGTCAGTTCAGACATTGTTTATAATAGGTCCACCAGAATAGTCATATTTGGCTCAGGTGAAATTGGTTTGATTATTGTTTATCTGTGGACCTAACGTGGAAGCATTATTAGAACCATGGTCTTGCAGTGGGTTCTTATGAATGGTATGATCAAAATTAGAGGAAATTTTTTGTCCACCTACCTCAATGATATGAATCTCGATAAGGTCTTGTACCAGGTTTTTCAGTTGTCGACAGGTAGAATTTTTGTCCTTTTTCCCAATGATAATCACAAAATGCATTATCATCCCACCATGTTGGTTTGAATTGTTCTGGGTCATATGGTTTTGGTTCTTGAAGTGTGATGACACCATTCTAGAGGAATTTCTTGAGGAATTCTTCAATGGGCTCACCCAAGGGAGTGTATGTGCGGCCCCTGGGGAATTGTCTCATTTGACGGTATTTTCCTTGATTGTTTTGGCTGCTTTGGTTGTTTGAAGGGACATTCGTAGGGGGTGTCGATATCATTTTTGGTTTGTTTTGTTGTTGAACCCCTTTCAGGGCCAGTATAAGACCCATAGTGTTTACAGCCTTGGCATCAACAACACCATCATTTGTAACATGGTTATTTTTGACCTAGTATTTTTTTTTTTCGGTGGGAGGATTTGCATTTGTGTTTTTAGGACCGTATCTTAGCTCTCCCTTTTCAATGAGGGATTTCTCAATCTGGAAACCTTTTTCAACTAGGTTCATGAAGGTTGTGCAACAATGCACTTGCAATGCATATTTTAAGGGTCCTAGAAGTGTTTGAATGAACATGTCCACTTTTTCCTTTTCAGGTATGTCGATGTGACATCGACTAGCTAGACTTCCCCATTTTTGAAAGAATGGGATGAATGTCTCACCAGCATCCTCTTGCATGAGATTGCATAAGCTAGTAATAGATGTGTCCATGTTAATGTTGTACACATAATTTTTTATGAATTTTTTTTTAAGCTCATACCATGTTTGGATATCCTTTTGGGTGGAGAACCATTCAAGGGAAGGACCTACGAGACTTTTAGAAAAGAGTCTCATCAAGTATTTTTTTTCATAGGCGACGTCCATACAGTTGGTTGCAAATTCACGGACATGTTCGATGAGGTTTGTCTTTCCTCTGTATTTGGTAAAATTAGGTGACACATATCTTGGAGGAAATGGTGGCATGTATAAGTTCATGTTGAAGGGATATACGTTTAGATCATATGACACTTCTAATTTTTTGCCAAATATTTGTATGTTTTCTATGGTCTTCTCTAGACCCATCAATTTTGCTTGTAAGGTGTCTATTACAGGATCATTTGTGGTCCCATACATTGGATTGCTTGGTACACCATAGGTCCCTGTTTGTTGTGCGTGGATATTGGTGTATTGTGGAGGGATGGATTGTTGCGACATGTACGATGTATTCAGATTTGTGTGTTGTTGGTACTGAAAGTTTGGATTGGGGGTATGTTGGTGAGTACGAATATGGGATGAGTATGTTGGGATGTGTCCCCCAGCCATTTGGGTTGATATTTGGGGAATATGGTGACCATGAACATTTTGATTTGTGAATGATGCCATGGGTTGTGTGTTTTGACTACCTTGTCCAAATTGTTGGGTTTGTACAAGAGGAGTGTTCGTATTTTGTCCTTGGGATTTGTTTGTATTGGACTGTGTTGACGTATTAACATTTTGTTCTTGTCCTTGAATAAAGATACATCGTTTAGCTCCACCAAAAGGATTTTGTGAGATACCAATGAGAGGATATGACAAAGGTATACTCATGGTACTAGACGTAGTTGTCAACGGAGGATTTGTATGACTTGATGATGCCCCTGTGGCATTTACCATAATGGTAAAGAGAGGATTGGAGTAACTTGCCCACATTGCTGAGGACCCAAAGGTGGTTCTAGCAGATTGTGACGATGTTGTGGATATTGTGGGTACTATGATGGATTATGATCCTCCAATGGATGTAGCATTTATTGAATTATAGTTGTTTGGAATGTTGGAGGTAGTAGTCACGGTCGGTGTAGCATCAAAAAAGGTATTGCTCGTAGTGTTTGGAGGTTGACCACTATTTGGTATGTTATGCGTGTTGTTGACATTAGGGTCAGGAGATGTTGATCTCAACGTGTTAATGTTGAATCCATGAGGTAACTTAGCTCCTTGACTTAAGAGTATGGCCAAATATTTGTCTATCATATAGGACCATTTGTTCCACGAATTGAGAGGCCTTTGGATCTTATGTAGCTACCTCTAGGTTTTCCTCAAGTATTTGTTTGTATTCATCCTTACATAAGAATGGTTCAAAAGGACTGTTTGATGAGGATGGTATGGTCGTGACAGGTTGATTATTCGCATTGCCAAATGGGTCGTCAAAAGTCCAATTTGGGTCATACGGGTGATTGTTGACATTGAAAATGGAGTCTTGTCCAAAGTTTTCCATTTGTCGTTTCTATTTTTGGAGTCTAGTTTCCACCATAAAATGAGATTGCTCAAATGAAAATGATAACTAAATGCAAAGATGACAATATGCAAGGTCTAAGTTCAAAATGACGACTAGGATGAATAATATTTTTGGATTTTTTGGGAATAAAATATGCAAGGTATAAACTAGAATGCAATTTTGGAGAAAAAGATAGCTAAACACTTCTAAGCTCAATCTTTGTTTTCAATTTCAGTTACTAAAGGACTTGTTGAAAATGACAAAATTACAAGGTCAAAATGACTAGTGATTTTTCCTAACTAGACTGTTGAGTTGGAAATATCTCACAAAAGGGACAATGACTAAAAAAGGGAATGATGATTAAGTCTGAGATAACCTAGTTTCGAAAGCAATGACATTGCAAATTATGCTGAGATTAACCTAATCCAAAGTATGCAAGGATTAAAACCTAGGTTCAAGCTAATGTCTAATGTATGCAACTAAAAAAAATGAAGGATGATACCTATGGTCACGAATAAAAACTAATGATTGAAAATTTTGAGCAATTTCAAAGTTGGTTTCTGACAGAATCCCCTTGGAAACAGTGTTTGACAAAAGATTGACAGAATTGAGACTCAGTTTGGACTTTGTACGGAGATTTTGCTTATGTTAGGAAAATGCATCATTTGAGACCTCAAATGCATCACAGAATTACAAATGCGTTTTGGTATAGCGAATGCAGCTCTAGGACTGAAAAATGCAACTGAGTTTTGCAAATGCGGTTCTGTGAGTTTTAGATGTGTCGCAATGCAGATAGATGCGGTGTTTTGAATTGCAAATGCGGTTTAATAGGTCTAATGCATTTCAAAGTTTGGAAAATGCAGTTTGACAGAGCGATTGCATTTCAAGAGTTATGACACAATTTGCTAAAATTGAGGTTTCTGATGTATTGAGAGTAAATATGATCTGTCTAATGTTGAATTTTTTGGTGTAGAAGTTGGAAAATCCAGCAAACACTTGACAAGCAAAATGTTTTGAATGTAAGCAAGCACACATAAGACAAGTACAATCCTAATAGGCCAATAGTCCAAGGGTTTGTATACTTGGTATAGCCCACCGATATACCCCAGATTGGTACTAAACACCTTTCCTTCTCGAGAATGGATAGCTTAGAAGTTTGGTGGCATTGGCTCCCCTCCACAACTCATTAACGTCATTCGAGCACACCAACTTTGGATTCTTGGGTAGTGACTTCCCAAGAACTGTTATCTCTACTCAATGGGATCAATAGTGAGTGTCTTCGGGCATGATACTGTACCCTACACTATACCAAGCAACAGCTGAAGAATGGTTGGCCTCTAAAACATAAGGTGTTTAGTACGGGAATTCCGTTCATAGGGCATGATCCATGTGGTGAGAGTCCCCTTTTGGATCCATCTTGTTGGAACCATACATGTGATTCTTGGGATTTTCCCAAGAATCCACTTTTGTATAATGGTTGGAAGTCCCTCCGGTTCAGGGTGCTATCGGTCTGAGTCATCTTGAGGTGAGTACAATTTCCCACCAGAACAGGCCCAAGTTCTAGAGTTAGTAACCATTTCTCTTCCCAAGATTTCCAAAAAGCGCAAGGAGAGAGAATACTTCAATTACTAAGTCGTAAGGGTGTATAACAAATAAGAATGGGTCTAGTTTTCTGATCACCAAGTTTTCACAAGGTGAGAGCATAATCACCTACCATTTTGAAAACACATTCAGACAAAGTAGCAAAACATGTTAGTTTTATGTGCACCAAAACTAAATGTGTACTAATCTAAAAAAAAGACAAGCACAATGTTTAGCACTCAGTCTTTGACACTCGAACCTGCAAAAAACACAAGTTAGGAGTTTCTTATCAGATGATCTTAGACCCACGAAATGTAACCGCCACACGCTGCAAACAAAGATTAGTAACACAAAAACCTATGCTAAACAAAATGCAGAAAATAAAACTAGAATGCTTGGAAAGACCAGAAAGTGAACAAAAAAGAGCAAAAAAATAGAAAAACCCAAATGCCAAAAAGAAGAAAATGTTTCCAGGAAAATGCATCACAACAGAGCGAATGCATCACTCTGTGTTGCAAATGTGACTCGGTATTTAGATGTGGCTTTCCAGACTTCGATTGCGGCACATTAGAGCGATTGCAATGTTTGAGCCTACGAATGCATCGTGACACATCAAATGCATCATGATAAAATTCAAATGCATTGCTCTGTACCTATACTTGCAAAAGTGATAGAGAACAAAAAAGGCCGTACAGAAAAATAAAAGAAATACAGAGTCGGGTTCACCAAATGTATCAATGGGTAAATTTTAGGTATATTAGATGTTAGCATATAAACTCATATAAATCCAAAGATCCTATCAAGAACAATGAAAACTTAAAAATAAGAACAATTATACCTGTCGTTCGTAGGAGTTTCCATGATTCACCTTGATAGTACCTTCTAACTTGTGGATGGTTGCCCTCAAATCGAACGTGTGAGCAATTCTTTGACTATGCCTATGTACTATACAAGCTTTGAAAGATTTAAAATAAATGTCTATGCCTATGCCTATGACAAAATAATTCTAAAATGCCAAATAACTCTACACATAAATGTGTCAGAATAACCAAATCTATGTGTGTAATCCAAAAATGTGAGCAAAATAGTATTTTATAGAAAATGCAATTTTGATTGGATGGATGAGATCGACTTTTGACAAGAGCCTAAAATCAAAGGCCGAGATTAAATATGATAATCCCTAATCAAGGTTAGGGAAAAATTCTTAAACGAATGGTCAAGATGTCATCTAAGAAGATCGAATTAGCAGTGGAGAATAAATGAGATAATTAATTAGAAAATAAAGATTTTCAAAAATCAAGAAGATAAACACTATCTGATTTGTGAGATTATTTACCAAAATGAACTGACAGTTAAGAATGTGAAATCATTTTAAATAATTAACTTATTTAAAATGAGAGAAATGTTAAATTAGGTAATTAAATAATTATTTAATTGAGATGATATGATTAGTAATTAAATAAATTAATAAATTCATTTAATTATGAGAATAGTGACATATTAAATAGATAAATGAAATTCATTTATTTAATA